>JAAMPD010000329.1:60602-98234 GCA_025266255.1 Trissolcus basalis | reverse complement strand
CTGATGTATTATATTGTATATGAAATGGAGAATGGTTTTCATTTATTATTATTATTATTATTATTATTATTATTATTATTATATTATTATTATTATTATTATTATTAGCCCAGGAGTTAATCAAGCAATGTCAAATGAGGGAAAATGAAATTTTCGAAATTGAAGGATACAACAAAAAACTATTTGAAAGAAGAGACAAAATAGAAAAATCATTATCAAACAAAAGTAAAATTTTATCCTCAATGAAATAATTTATTTTCTTAAGGAAATATTTTTTCAATTACACTATGTGTTAAATTTTCAGGATAAGTTCGAATGAGGCAGAAAAAAATACTTTGAGGAAACATTTAGAAGAAGTTGGTGTTGATGTAACTAAAAAGTGTGAGGTAAAATTTATGTCCAATTTTTATATAATAATGAAATATAGAACTAAACGAAATTGAATAAAATATTTTTGTGAAATATTCTCAGGTTGTAGCTCAACTTGAACAAGCATTGACTGAACAGGAAATGAAATCTCAAAATCTAGAAATAGACAAACTTTTGGAAGAGTTAACGAACGCACTAATGAAATTGAAGGTTGATCAAAATAGCCTGATTGAACAACTTCACACTTTGAATTCAAACGTAAGACTAATTTTAAAAGCCATAAATTGTTGTTTCTAGAATTTTATTTAACTCGTTGAAGAAATTTGTGATTCTTTTTTTCAGAAAAATCAACTCTCAAACGATTTAGGTATGTTAAATTCTGCGCTGTCTGAAAAAATGGAAATCATCAATTCATTGAAAAATGAAATACCAGAACAAGAACGCAAGGTACATATAAACTTTATGAAAATCTAATTCTTATAGCCTAAATGAACCCATTCAAATGATTTCATTGTCATAGAACCACATTTTGCAAGAAAAAATGGACAAATTGCAATCTGATCTTGATAATAAAAACGAAGAATTAACATCAATGAAGCAGTTCTTGATCGAACGTGAAACGATGGTAAATTTGAAAATTTATTTTTGTTCAAAACTTCAAAGGAGAGATCTTATACAAGAACTTTTTCAGGTATCTAAATTGACGAAAGAAATGGAATCATTACTGCAAAGTAATTCTACCATCTGCGATAAAGTGGAGAAAATGAAAAATCTTTTACAACTAAAAAAAGATGAAGTAAAATAATTTTTTAGTAACAAACGGTAAAAACTAAACAATTTTCAGTAAACATTGAATTTTACTGTTTCAGTTGTCAACATTATCGAAAGAACGAAAAAATCAAGAAGAATATGAATCCAGACTATTAGCACAACTGGAATCTTTAAAAACTAAATTGGGAAATTATGAGAAAGACAACTCTTCGATTGTCATCCAATTGAATAAAACGAAACAATCAGGACGATCAAAAGACGACCAACTAAAAGAAGCAAATTTGAAAATGCACAATTTGAAATTAGATGTCGAAAGTAAACGCAAGGTATACTTGAATTCTAAATCAAGTTTTTTAGAATTAATTTTTGCAATAAAGTAAATTTGTTAAGAATTGTACTTTATTTCTGCAGGAAAATGAAAAGAAGCAAAAAGAAAAGGAAAAATTGTTAACAGAGAAAAATCAAGAACTGAAAAAGATGGAAGAAGAAATGGGAAAATTGAAAAACAATTTGACGAATAGCGAGGAAACGATCAAAGACATAATCGCTGAAATAAAAGGTTTTGAGAAAGACAAAAAAGAGATCTGTGCCAAAGTAAGCGACGTTGAGAAAAAAATAAAATTGGCAACTGAATTGAGAGATAAGCTAAAAGATGATCTTCGAGTTGGCGAACAAGCTAATAGGAAAATGAGAAACGAATTAAAGCCTTTGATGGAACTGTCAATGCATTTTACAAATGAAGAACCTGAACAACATTACAATCAACAAAACAAAACCAAAAGGTCGGAAAGCCGAAATCAATTCTAAAGATTGGGTAAAAACTGATTACTATCAAAACCTATCAAAATATGATGATGATGATGATTTACAAAATCTACTAAAAAAAGTCCGGACTTAGGGAAGACTTCATAAAGTAGTTTTTTGAAGTAATTTAAAATTTTTCATATTATTTTCATACGTATTCAATCACTAATTAGATAAAAGTGAAAGCTAAAAATGATAAAATTCAATCATCAAGGTCAAAATCATTTAAAATGGCATTTATAATCTGTTATAAAACTTTATTGATTTGATACGATAAAATGTTCGTCCAAACTTGTAACATTTCTTTCAACTTTTCTGATAAATAAATTACACATTTGTTTCATACAAACTATTACAATCTTTAAGACACTTCGTGGTTGAAAAGCACTTTAGTAACATGGGCAACGATGTTTTACATTATATAACATGTGTATAACCCGTCCACAACATGAAAAAGTTTTTACAAAATTTAACAGCAGTTGGTTGAATGTGTTAACTATACAAGGAAAAAAAAAACAACAGTTACTGTATTTGGCGTTGGAAATTGTTCTCAGAGATTTGAATCTGTCTATATCCAGTCTTGTTAATTGTGCGGAAGCATACAAATTTCGCCCTATTAATTACCCTAGGCATTTTTGGTCCAAGAATGTTTAACCTAAAAAACAAAACAACATTTGATTATTTGTTAAAAACTTGTAAACTAAACTTATCATTTTGAGTAAATGAATAAGGAAGATTCAAAGTGCTATAAAATGGATAAAAATAAACAACCATCGTAGAAACAAAAATAAGCAACATTGCATAGTTGTTTAAACAAAATGTATACTCACTTAATGATATACAATCGGAGATATTAAAGAATTGAGCAAGTACTCTTCTCGCGAAACGGATTTGATTTTTGTGATGAAAAACCAACGAGCAAACAATCTTCCTGTTCATGTTCCGTGATGTACTTCATAATGTCATCCACGGCTTTGCTCACAGTTATTCTTTTGATTGTGGCTTCGCGACGAAGCTGCTCGGTGAGCTGGCGTTGTTGTTGGAGCGAGACTGCCATGGCGAGAAGATGCACCAAAACTCAACTTTATTTGTTTATTATTAAAAAAGGCACAACTGGTGTCGGGTGTGGTCTGGAATCCTTCGATGTATTTTTCACACTGCTCCACAATGATCTGTTGCTTCGCAAAGCGTCGTTTGTGTAGATGGCACTTGTTACCGACTGACGGTTAACTGTCACGCGCCAACAAAATTAATATGAAAAGTCGATTCAAGTGAGAATAAAACTAACAAAAAAGTCGGGTGGAAAAGTTCGTTTCTATACTTGTAAAAAAATTGTCTCCACAATCTTTACCAAATTTTTTATTCAACTGCATTCAGTTGATAAAATAATTTTTTTTCTTTACGAAAAATTAATTTATTACTTGTTAAAAATGTTTCATTAGTTTTTAACATAAGAAGAATGTTATAATAATATTAATGGAATGAATAAACTGATGGACTAGATTTGTGAAAAGTTACTAAGTAGTTAATCAATTATTAATCGTGTGGATAATCTCTTCAAAAACCAACTTTCTATTAATAATTTTTTTGTTGCTGCGCTAAAAGTTGATTATGTGCTAATTGGAACCAGGTCATTAACAAAGTTTAAATAAAGAAGCAAATTATAGCGTGTGTTTGGAGAAAAAATAGTGAACAATTTGCATTTTTGCTCGAACTTGTTGTTCTGATAAAAGATTCAGCTTTTATATTTGCGCATGGATATTTTTGTTTCTTTTTGGTGCATTTATTTTATTGCCAGGGAAGAAATTGAATCCCAAAAGGGATGCACCCTTTGTTACGTATTGAATGATGAGTTATTAATATCGTTTTAGCTCGACTGCCGGAGGGATGGGAAAGCAGAGAAAAAGTATGATGGAATATTAAATATTTTAACAAGTGTTCATAATTTCTTTTATGAACAATGTTACAATCCCTGTACAATGCAAATATTCCAAACAGAATAATCCATTAATTTGATTGATCCAAATGTATACAAAACCATTGCATTATTTAGTTCTGTTTTTTCAAAGGCCACGATATAATTAGGAAATAAATTATTTCAACAAGGCAACATCAGGTAAACAACAAATAACCATTTTCATCTGCCGGTTGAAACGTAAACAATGCATTTTTAAATCAAGATTTAAATTTCATAAACAAACACATATTGTTTACTTGTGAATATTTTCGTCGACTAAAATAAATATAAATAACGAGTAAAAAAACAAATGCAATTTTTACCTATTGTTCAAAAGGTAAACAATGGATTGTTTTTAAAAAGCGGGTTGAACATTTTATGAACAAGTTTGGTAAACAAGCAGATGTTCTTAGCCAAACAGTTCGTTTGGAGATCTATGAGAAAAAGCACAAAATGATTCATCGGGGGGGAGTTTGTTTTCCCGCGTTCGATCGTATGAGTCTGGTCATGTTTATACATCCGCGCCCCATAACGTCACCATGAATATCAATTAAAAGGCCCAATGGAGCGTGGGGAACAAATTGAATGGACGGCCTCGCGCAGTTGGCACACCAAAGCATCACGCGTCCCTTTGTATGCGATCATCCTCGTCGGCGATCGGATGTTACGCGCCGAGCTGACACCAGGTGGCGTACGTGACGATCGGTAGTACGAAATTTTGGTCTACCGGCGGAGTTGCTAAGCAACAGGATCGACGCGATGGCCGGAAAACATGAGCGAGTCGCGGCGGTTTATCGCTAGCTCTCTGAAAGTTGAATTAGTCCGGCGCGGCCGCTTAGTCCGCGACGACCGAGAAAACGGTCGCTTGCACTTTTCCCGCGCGATTTGAGCCGAGAGGAGCTGCGCGATGTTGGACTAACGGAATCGCAACAATTGATGACAGTTGACTCTCAGATCGACTGGAATGACAAGTGACCAAGTGATTTGTGGTGCTTTGTGAACCTCAAATTGTTTTGTGTGCCTCGTACAACAATCGAAAAACGATGGATGAAGTCGAGGTCGACGGAATCAAGTCGCCAATCAGAAGACTCGGGTCCACCCGCAAAATCCTAGTCTCCAATAGTAAGATGATGTTTTTTCTTCCACTATTTGACTTTGGCAATTCCAAATAACAACTATTCATATACTTCCCCACCCATTTTTTATCTCAAATATCAACAAGCGTCTCTCACATTGTTTCGATCAACAACTTTAACATTTGTTCTCATTGTTTTCATATTTCGTTTTTGACGATAAATGATTTGTTTAATTACAAAACGAGAATTCTCAACCCTTCGTTCTATTTTTGTAACAAAGTGGGAGACGCCAGAACTGCGTCACACTTTTTTCGCCATAAGAGAAGTGTGAGATGAACAAGAAATCCCAAATTTCACGAACCGCGTTGGAATCAAAAAACAACGTTAGAATAAAAAAACAATTTTTTTCGGTGTTTTGTTGCTCGGTGCATCGGAGGCATTTTAGTTTTGCATGCAAAATCATAACGCAACATCGAGTGGATTCAAGGTCCCGCTATTATTAATTTCTAAATAAATCAATATCCTTGTAACAGAAATTAATTTTCAGTCGCTGCATTCGGGGTGTATTTTTATCTCACGTTTGTTTTATCTCTTTCATCTCATTGCGGTAATTAAAAGACATTTTTTTTGCAAATATTTTGCCAAAAATATTTGCAAATTTTCGTTTCTTTTCGTTCTCACGATTGCCATTCATTTAATTCTTCCTTTCTTGCAAGGAATAAAGTTGCAACTATAAAAGTTGAATTAGAAAAAAAAATCAAACATTGTAGTAACATGGTGTCGATGATGTTTTGCACGTTGCAGCACAGCTCATTAACATTGAAAACAGCTTTGAGAAATTAAGACCGTCGACGTGTTACAGTTACGGGCGATTAACGCGTCATTTTTTCCCCGCCAATGCATATCAATATTAATATCGCACAAGGAGACTCGTTCCAATGATCCGCAGCTCCCTCTCGAACGTGAAAGTTCTCCGGCTGATTAATTAACGGCATCGAGTACAAAAAAATCCATGCACATTTTTTCAATGTAACATCCACGCTTCTTCGGACGTTTACATAAACTTTGCAATTAAATTGCATAAGTGATGAATAAAAAAGTGAATCATGAAAAAAATTCTATATATAAAAAAAAGGAATCACGCCGCTTTTATTCACTGAAAAAGAATGGCATCATACGACCAAATGACACTTACGCAACGATCAAAGGTCAGAAGAAAATAAAAACGTTGAAATTACAAAAAAAGTTGACGCTACAAAAAAAAATAAAATAAAAAAAGGAAATGGACGAATAAACTTTTGGATTGCAAGAAAAGCGAAATGTTTGAAGATAATAAAAACGGTCGTTCGTCGGACAAAGGGAAATGTAAAATAGGAAAAAGGCTGGAGTAGTGGATGTGTGTATAAAAAGAGGTTTGAAAAACTTTCTATCAAGGGGGGCACAATTAAATTTTCCTTTGACGCGCAAGTGAAAGTCGCTGATCGTTTTGAGAAATAAAGTTATTGGACGGCGGCGGGAATGTATATACATGAGAGGTAAAAAGACCGATACACGTGTGTATATATGAGCGCGCGTTTTGTTGTACACCGCGAAGGATATTGTATTGAGTGGTTGGCAAAACAGGTGCAGTGTACGTTCGCGCTCCGCCAGCTGCACGGGCGAATGGAATGGACCGTTGCGCCACTCCGTTCGTGTGCCATTGTTGCTGTTGTTATTATATGATAGCGCCTGAGTGGGGCCGAGAGTGTCTCCTGCACGTCACGCGGATTCCCGCTGCCCGCTCGCGGCATACGAATCAGATAAACAAAGGCGTCCTAAGCTTGATGTGTCCTCAAAACTAAACAAAAGCCAACACGAAAAGAACCAAATCAAAATAAAGAAACGAACAACGTCCAAATAAAAAGCAACAAATAAGTAATCAAAACAACTGTAACAAAAACAATAATAGCAAGATTGTTTTTTTTTTTTAGTATTTCAATCTATAATTATTTTATACTAACAACCAGTTAAATAAAACAGTTTTTATTATTTAGAATATTGCGAACTATTTTTTCTATTCAAAATAATATGACAAAATGAAAAATAAAAAACTTACCGTGCCATTATGCAGAGGGCCGCAACAGCTCTCATTAGAGTATCCACAAGATGGTATATGAACAAAAAGATATTCCTTAAAAAACTCAAAATTCTTTCACAATCATGTTTGAAAGAATACAAAAAAAATATAATTTTTTATCATGTTTTTAACATCAATTTTACTTACCGACCAAAACATGTTTTCTTTTGCATCCAATATTTTTCGTCAGTATAAAAATGAAAGCAAACCAAGTCCAATCTTTATTCCCCGTCAATCGATGACAGTTTTTTTTTCAAAGTTATAGGTTGATAAAAATCTGTGTCTATTCTCTCAAGTTTCACACCATTAGTATTTTCATTGGTAATAGTTAGCGTACATAATTCCGATGTTTGATAAGAAAAACTACCGCATTGAAAGTTTTCTCGATAAATATCGTTTATTGACCATTTACATTGAACGACGTTTATGTTTCATTGTTTACAATTAGATGCTGATGGAGATAATTAAACAGTCGAAGGAAAGTTTGTTCGACAAAATCAGTGGGGACAAATTTCAATTTTGTTCCTCTAAGTGGTACATCTCAGATCATAGTGCAAATAGTTGACATTTTTTAATGTAAATAAACATGAATAAACTCGAATAAACATTTCTATAAAAAATAATTAAAAATTGAATGTATTTTTGTGTCATAAAAAATGTATTAAAATATTTTGAAATTTGTCTGTGAAAATTGATTTAGCAGTTGATTTAATTATGCGAAATCTGATTTGTAGAGGTAATGAAGGAACAAAATAACCAATTAAAAACAAAGATGGAAGCGGTATTTAAATAATCCGAGCGATCTGAATTGGAGACACGGTGAACACACGCGATGAACCTATTATAGAAAGTTTGCCAGGGGTTAATAAACGACCACGTGCCCGTGTGCCAATTACATGCGCGAATTCAAATTCACGGCCGATTTTTTTTATTGGGGTTTGTCTTTTTGAAATCAAACCCACACACGCCCGGGCGGCAATTTTTATATGTATCTCAAAAACGGGAACATCTGCGCGACGAGTTCTCAGAACTGGTTTCTTCAGTCCAGACAAAGCGAGAGTGGCGTCGCTTTCTTCCGTTCGGATCTGAATGTCAAGTTATACCATTAAAAAAAATCAATTTCAAAAGGTATAATTTTTGTTTCGTTCTTCCAAGTTATTAAACTCAAGTTGTGTTTTAAAGCCGTAATAAAATTTGTTGAGTATTAAAATGGATCGTTTTAGTATGCTTCTAGAATTTGTGGTTAGATATTTAAGTTTTTACGAAATCCAACAGTCAGCAAGAAATTTCGATAAGTGAGAGGCGAGTAACGAAATACGTTTCTTTCTTTGGAATGTCTGCGTGCGCGATAATTGAAAGGTGCACATTTAGTGCTAACACGTTTCAAATAATTTATCTTTTTCATTTTTCACTTTTATTTTATGAATTCATCAACGAAATAAGCGGGATACAATGCTTATCTCTCTAATTATGAACATGTTCCAGTTTTTCCAACTTTTCGTACAAATATGAAATTTAAATAAAAGTATTTATACTTTGCTAATTTTAACAATTTTTAACGAGAGAAAAAAAGTTTTTCTCTGATGCAAGTTGTTAACAATGTTTTTAGTTGAATTCCGTGAGAATTTTTCTCGCACACTAGTTAGAATATGTAAAGCCAATTTTAATATTTATTGGATTTTACTTTTACAAGGAACAATTTGAAGGTGAAAAAAAGTGCAATTTACATTCATGAGAGGCCGAACGTTAATCCACATTTTAGCAACGTTTAAATATCTCAGGAATTTCGTTTGTGTTGTAGTTTATGATTCCGCTATTGTCTTGCACTTTTTGTAACTGAAATTCTTTCTTAACTCGTTGTTACAGATTCAAATCAATTGTTTAACTGAACAGATTACATTTACAAAAGAAAAAAGAGTCAATTTCTGTTTAAATTTGATGACGGTTTTTTTGATACTTATTTTAATTTTTGTCAGAGATAAAATTTTTGCTTTGTCTCGAACAAATGAAAAATGTACATATTGCACACAATAACATTGTAAATTTGTTCGAAAATTAGAATAACAAAGTAGATTCGAACACTGAACATATAATAACACTAAAGATCGTGGGTTGCGTGAAAAGGGTTGAAGTATTAGTGTTAGGCCAGTGGACCGGAAGCTTGTCGTTTTATCATTCACAATGGGTCAAAGGTTGCCAGCAAAGTGACATGCCTCGTCAGTGATGCAAACTCATAATAATCGATTCAAAACTCATTCTACTTTCCGAGACATTTTCATTTATATATATCACCATTTTCATTCCCAACTTTCAGATGACTTTGAAAACCCATCAATTTTGTAAGTCAAAACAGTTCATTAAAATGATGCACATTGTATCAGGTGAAGGTCAAGCAAGGTCACTATAGAATGATAATTATGTAACTAGAAAGAGAAATTTGCAACGACACTGAAAAAGCAAGCAAGTATGTAACGTGTAAATTCTGAAATAACAATTTAATAAGCACTAATCATCACAAGTGCGAGCGTGAAATTGCGCGTTATATTTTTCCCCTGAAAAAAAAATGTGCGATGTATAATGTTTCCATAAACCGAGTCAATTAAGTATGACTTCAGTGCTTCGCAATGTCATCGTCACGATTACGCTTTCATTGCATTATTAACCGCGGCGTTTTTCGCGTCCAACTAAACGTGGCTCAAAACCCACAGAAACACGGCCTAATGAAGCATGAGACGGCGCGTGCGTTTATGAATAAACCCCGTTCCACTTACCATACAATTCATATTCAAAATAAATAACCCATGTCAAATTTGCAACAAATTCAAATTCAGTAGCACAAACAAGCCAAAACAAAATAATAAAATCATAAATAAACGACGCTTAGTTCATTCATTCATCTTATATAAATTCTTCTTATATAAAAAATCTAATAAACTCTCAGCAAACAAACAATTTATATAAATAACTTGAACGCGAAGAAACAATGTTTATTTAGATGAACCTTGTAAATACAAATTAACAACCAGTAGAAACAACAATCTTGAAGGAATTAACAATATTTGTTATTTACAATTATATAAATTTTTATTCATCTACTAAGCAAAAAGATTTGAACAACAAAATAATGATTGATACATTCCTTCGATGATCTAATAGCGGAAATATAAATAGAAATAGATATCCAATGCTGATGACATTTTGTTTCTATACTTTCTCTTTTTTTTCCTTGTTTAGATTTTTTGTCATTTGGCATCTCGTAGAAGCGAGAAAAGAGCAGCAAATGATTTGTAGAAATTGTTGAGGCAAAGAGGACGCGATGCCTCTCGCGTTTATAGCTCTTCGTGTCTGGCAAAATATCGATCTCATTAGCTAGCTGACGAGCGTGTATGCACAAGTGCGCGGCGTGCAGCCTTTTTTTCTCTTGCATATCGTTATCGGTGCAATTTTATCACGAGACCCCGCTGTAAAAACGTGTCTCGCGCACGAATATCACGAGAGTTCAATTTTGTTTATCGCGCGCGCTCTACATACGCAACACGCTTCCTCCATTATCGTAATTACGTGTCAAAAAGTTTAGTTTTTGTATTACTAAATTTCAATTCGGTTTAGTATTAGTTGTTGTTTGACATTAGCTTTTCTTTATTGTTTTTTTTTATATCTATTGCTCCTGATGGGATTACAAATTGATTGTAAAAATGTGGCAAACCAATTTCACATCAGCGAGATTGATCTGTTTTTTATATTGCAATTTATAAATCTTGTGGAAAAAAGGTGTATCAAAAAATGGATAAAAAAGCTCCGAGACACAAATGAAAGATGACTCATCGTCATCAAAAAGACATTTGCCGATATGAGTTTTTGATTAAATGTCGATCATGTTGTGTCGGTTGTGTCAAGTTTGGCAGACTTTCTCAACGCCGAAGAAGAGCCTGTCGGATTTGAATTAATTTACTTGCCATAATTTGATATTCAAATCTGCTGATAAGAGTCTTCCCGTCTTCCCCGGTGTTTCTTTTTTACTCTTTTATGACAAACGTCGCTAACAATTACGAATGGGAGTCGGCGTGCTGCAGACGATTGTGAAATGATTATGTAAATGTTCCCTCGGAAGAGAGACGACAGACAAAGTAAAACCAATAAACGGTGTCAGACGGCGCCCGATTCTCTGCGGACCAATGCGAAGCTTATGCGAATAATTAGCTGCAAAGTCACCGCGCGAGCTTTTCATGCACTGCCCGTGTTATTTATGAAATCATATAGCCAGGATGAAAAGGGGAATGGGTAGATGGCGCCAGCAGTCTCAAGCAACATGAAACCTTTACTGATAGTTTACCATTGAAAATTCTAACATGTTTACATTTAAGGTTTTCTCTTGTTTTTCTGTTTATATATATTTTTACAATATTTTTTATCTTTGCATTGACCTTAAAAGTACATTCAATCAAATTAGTTGTAATTAATATCTACAAAATAAAAATTATAATTCAGTCTGTTGTTTAAATGCATTGTGTTTACTGTTTATATTTTCGTTTGTTTTCCTGTTTGTTTACTTATCTTGCTGTCTTTGAATTGACCTTTGAAGGACATTTAACCAAATTGGTGTAATTACTGTCTGCACTCTGCAACATAAAAATTAAACATTAATTTTCTTGTTGACGTTTTTTGCATTATTTTTCGATTTTCTGTTTATTTATTTGTTTATATAATTTGCTTTGATGTTTTAGCGTTGACCTTTAATGGAACGGATCAAATTAGTTGTAATTACTTGGTGCAAAGTAAAAGTAAAGCATTCATTTATTTTGTTTGTTAAAAATCTGATTTTAATGATTGATTACGTGATCGTAAAAGTGGACATTTTTGTGAGAACGAGTCTTGTTTCAAGGATTACAGAAGAAAATCTCTGAAACGAGAACGAGCGAATAAATTGCACAGTGTAGAGCTGTGCACACAATAAAATATTCTCTTTCATAAATAATGCATAAACAACGGTTGGAACAGAGGGCGTGAACGCGTCGAATCTCTGGTTATACGTTTGTTAATTTAAATGTAATCATAAGTTGCATGTTTATATCATGGTTTGTCATAAATTAATCGCTTGTGAGAAAGTTCGCTTAATTAGCAAAGGAATTATTACGCATTTTTAAACATCTATTTAAAATAAAATTGTAAACTATAAACTATACTTAACAATTTTTCTTCTTGTTTTATTTAATTGGTTTTTAAAATTTTATATTTAAGAGTGACGAGTGAAATTTGTTTTTATTTTTGTTTTCATATTTTCAAAATTTATTTATATTTTGATACTCTAATGAAAAATGCATAATGTGCATGAAAAGTAAATTGGAAATTTTGTCTAAAAACCGTGATGCACGTTAATTGATCGAATTATTCGAATAATGTGGGTTAAATTAGTGAGTATAGTAACATGTGTAGCGGATAGCTCGACCCTGCGTTATAAATTTCAAACTGCCCTCGAAGTTCACTCTCATTATCCTGGCACAACACCTCTCTTCATTGGGTGCACACGAAATTTCTTAATTAACGGGGCCATGTTTATTTATTTATCGCTGCCAATTTGTGCGCAAATTGATGAATTTACGCGTGCACTTTGGCATGAACAAAAATCAGTGATAATTCTGTGAGAGTTATTTATTGTCACTTTCGAAGGAGCCGTTTCGCGGAAACGACTCATAGCTTGATTTATGATATCGAGAGTACAAAAGAGCCAAGATGTAAGAAAAGAAAACAAGGGTAAGGGGAGGGAAAAAGATGTTTCAAAAGTAGCTTGAATGAAGATGTTTGGAGTATCCGAAAGTGTCGTAAACGCGAAAACTGAGAGAGAGGATGTGGAGGCGCCATCTGTGCCGAATGAATATAATATATATGCAACGATGTCAAAAAGAGGAACATCCACGTCGTTCGTTCCCACAGCCGCTTTTCAATTTCACGACATATTTCTTGTCATCCCTGCATGCGTGAATGGAATAAAGGGGAACGCACGCACGTGATAATCTTGGGTGACCGACCTTCGCGTCACACAGAAGGCGATCAAGATTATTTTCAATCTACATGGCGTGGCTATGCGAAAATGTCAAATACGATTTTATCAGTATTTCACGTTCAAAAAATACGTTCGGCATCATACGAGTTTGATAGAGACCCCAAACCCATAGTTTTCAATAAATATTAAAAGTGAATTAAAAAAAGTAGCAACTATTTTATTTGTATATATATATATATATATATATATCCTTTCCGATGTGAACTGTTTTGATGGAAATAAACGAATAAACGTGATCGTGTTATTTACGATGGAAGCTTTTATGAAGGAGCCGGTGGATGAATTCATCATCACATTACGCGTCCATTAGTCAAGTCATCACTGCACAATCGACAGAGTTGCCGTTTGAACATGTGTTGGGAGGGTAAAACTATGAGTACAGGCGTTGTCTATGGCGGCTATTTCCGGAGCAGCGGAGCCTCCACGTGCACACGCTCATGCGTGCACCACGCTAATAACCGAATTGTCGCCGGCACACCCACACGTGTGCAAGCGGAAGTGCGCGCGCGCAACCTTGAACGATGCCAAACTTTCATCCAGCTCCAACAGTTCAATCCAAGACAAATATTTAATTTTGTTTATAATTTAAACCTATCAAAATGACGCCTATATGATATAAACAAAAATATGAAGATTGAAATATCTGTCTGAAGCTGAAAAACATTTTTGAAAGCACCTTGAAAACGATTTGTTATAAATAAAATGCTAAAAACGAATTGTCAGAAACAGATCGTCAGCAATGAGGAAACGATGGAAACTCATCTGTATAATTAAGTTTATTTTGCATTTCATAGGAAAACAATTTGGAAAATTGTCTACGGAATATTGAAAATTGGTTAGCTGATATCCTTTTTTGATTTGCATTTGACACAGATTTGCAAAAAGAAGGAAGGCTGCCTGCTAATAAGCAGGTTGCCGGCAAAATATCGGCCGATCGTATATATTTTTCGTTTTGTTTATTCCATTTGCTGCAATCATACGAGGATCTAATGATAGAGTCCGAGTCATAGGAAACAAGCCGAGTGATTTACCGTGGAATATATTTTGCAGAAAGATCCCAAGTCCTGGGAAGGTATTGTTGATTTCATTTATCGCGCCGGACTGTAATCAGAGAAACCGAATACAATGAGGCATATAACAAAAACTCAAATACATTACAAAACATGAATATTTTTTCATAATTTGCAAAATTTGTAAAGGAATAAATTTATAACAATGCTCAACCAACAAAAGAAACAAATAATACAGTACGAACAACATTTTACATCCTTGAAAAAGAAATAAATAAATAAATAACTCCGAGTGTATTTTATGATCCATTTCGTATGGTAGTGTTTGCCAATTTCAATATTCGCCCGAAAAGACTGGAAGCCTTTTTACGTTTCCCGCCAGCAATTTTTATCATCGAAATTTTCGGAGGCGGTGTCTTATTTGCTGAAAGTTGACTCGTTGCGGCATCAAATTCGAAGCCACATTAACTGAAATACGATCAACCTCGTCATCATTTTCTTCGTCCGAAATCCGAGCACCGGTTGAACGCCCGGCACAATTCGTCCATTGCGCAACACCATCGGCTTTGTAATCAGCAACAAATTCCGGCTGTCATACCATCTTATTGAGCTGTTTCGTTATTATCGATCGATCCTTATTTGAAAACAGTTCTAAGATTAATGATACAACAATTTTGTCTTTTCATTGGTCTAGAACGAAGAAAAAAAGTGCAAACACCCAGCCCCTCTGACGATTCTGAAACAAAGATAAAAATCATGATAAACATTGAAATAGCGGAAGATAAAAGTTGAGAACATGGAAATGGTAAATAAAAATGTTTGATCAATTTGCTTGTACGTCCGATAGAATTTCACTCTTCGGTTGAGGCTCTTCTATTTTGTATTATCATTCTAATTCCTTTTGTGGCGCGGAATCCCAGCTCACAGAAAGGTCATGCATGATCGTGCATAAATATCGAACACGATCAAGATTCCGATCTGCTCACTTTCACAATCCAACCTTTCTCGATTTTACTTTCCGTGAAAAGCTGGTGTGCACTTTTTTTTCGAAAAATCTTTTTCTCCCTTTTTTTTCGCTAGCACACTTATGTAACGCGGTGCACAGACGCCGCATTGTGTCTGAGAGCGATGAAAAATAAGAGATTTATGTCGTCGAGTACGATGATTTACATGCTCGCCAAGCTGTTAATTTGTAATGCGCCAAGAGCTTTCTCACAAATGCCTGGGTTGTAACTGTATGTACTTACTTCTTCAGAGAAAATTGTCGGTCTTGGCAATTTTCTGCAATTTAAAATGGTCTGGCTACTGCTAAGGATTTTCACATCCTTCATTGCTGCCGCCGACTTTCATTCTAATTAATACATTTAATTTTTTGCGAGATTCATTTAATTTAAAAAAAAATTTCTTTAAATTGAAGGAAAGAAAATAATGATCATTTTTATGCTTTCTTGTGTAAAAATGGATGTTTACGAGCAAACTGGAAGTGGAGTAAGGTCGTCATTGATATCACGAGTGCGGCGGGAGAAAAGGAGTCTGCAATGAAATTGAACCGGTAAAGCGAGATCCCAAGGGCTTGGCAGAGTGCCCGTTAAGGGCCAACAGACACTCTTGCGATGAGTCGTTGCTCTCTCTTTCTCCGCGGCTCCTTTGATCTTCAACGAACTTTGACGTTTACGGCCGATCCACGATTCATTCCACCTGCAAAATAAATTTCACTAATGAAAAACAATTGTACACTTTTAAAATCGGATTAATTCATCATTTTTAATCCCAAACTAGTATCATTAGTGTTTTGTGTTCTAAAAATAAATTTTTAAATTTCTCAATATTGACAGCACGATTGAAACTAGTTTCTGACAGTCGCGTGTAAACTTAGCTTCAAAAGTTTGCATCCTCTGTGATGATATTGCCCAAGATTCGCACAACTTCAAAAGAGCGCCTCTCGACTAAAAATAAAAAAATAAAAATCCGGCCTAAAAATTACGAATATTCAATTACACTCTTTCATCTCGGAGAATGTTATCGAATCTCGCATTTCAATTGGAAAGTTGATTTCTGCACCTCCTCCTGAATATTCAAAAATTTGAAGATATTTTGTCCGATCGATCCAGCCGTTCCTCTGACAGTCAACAGTTTGTATACAATACAGAGCTCGATCCATTTCCTGGCCACTGGTTCAGGTTAGTAGGTTTGGTCCAAGGAATTAGAGTAGGTTAAGATTGTTTATCTCTAGAGTTTGATTCGTGTCTGGCCCGGATCCAGCGAGTCGTCCAAACAACCGGCGATCGCATATGAGCGAGCTCAAACATGACAGGGGGAAGGACAATTACCATCCTGGCACAGGGTGGGTGTTGCCGTGATAATGCAGGCAACAGTGCATATAATCTGCATTGTGCTCTGCAACAGACACGGTTGCAAATTATACATGTGACGCCTCTGAATTGTAAAATTACTAAATCATTCATTGATGACAATTTTACTTCGTGTTTCTACTCTATTATTTGATTTGCAAATTGGTCAAACAGTAGGAATATTTTAGCAGGTGTAAATTTTGAAAATGATCAAACTAATGAAATCCACGAATTTACGAATCAACAAACGCTGCAAACGCTAACAAATTTTGTAACATTGTAAAAGAGATGTCAAGATAATTATGGTCATACATACATTTTTCATGAATACAAATTTTACTATCTACTTTGTCATGAAGTTTTAAAATTCAGAGGCAATTGGGGTAATTGTGTACGGTAAAAAGCAAAGTCGACTTTCAACTTTGTTGTATTTAATGAATAATAATTATTTAATGGTTTTAACGTCATATATTTATGTTGTTCGAGCTTGTATTCATGCATTCTGAAAGTACTAAATCAAATAATTTTTATTTGTTTTTATTTAAATAGAAATGCATATTTTGTTTCTTATTTTTCATCATGCATTATCTTGGCCATGGGATAATTGCGAATTGATAAATTGTTTTTCTCAACATTTTTTTAGTTGGTCTTATAATTTTATACACATTTTTGCCATACAAAATTATAGCAAATATTCATGCAAGGCCAAACTTATTAATCTTTATGAAATAATTTATTACAACTTGCAAAATTCTGACAAAATATTTGTCAATGTTTGATTATGTAAAACAAAGTAAAATGAATAATTAAAATCATAAAATTATTATTACATACCTACTTAAAAAACTTACTTTGAAAAATTCAAAATCAATAACAACTTTTTGAATAAATTTAATTCAAACTTGGTCAGAATCGTTCATAATAAGACAAAGAACAAAATTCATTTTTTTTGTATTCTGTTTATAAAAATTAGTTCATTCTAAAATACTCCAACCCCCCAATCATTTTATCTAAATTTCAAGATAGGCATTTTCTAAATTGATTTTGATTCAATAAATGTGTAAAAAAAAAGTTGTACAATTAAATTATCATATCTTGACGAATTTTGTTTGTAGATCCGCGTAACACGATGTGAACATACCCGGGGGGATAAAATTTGAAATGAAATGAACTCCCTGAGACTTGGTTCGCACGATTATTTGCATTCAATTATGGCAACAATGCGGATCTTAACTTGATCGGCATTGACACTGAATAGGAGGTGCGAATGATGATTGTAACACGGGGTGGGTGTAACCGTCGATAGTGTGAGCGCCAGTGCGTTGTAAAGTGGTTAGTGGCCGGTACGTCAGAGTCACAGTCACGGTCACGCTTCGAGGGTTGCATGACTATGATCGAGGAGGTGGTTGATGGTACGATCTGGTGGGGACTCGCGAGTACCAGCATACCTATGGTGACGGTGCTCCTATTGATTCCCCTCTTTCTACTTTCCCCCCTCTCACTTTGATCCTTCAGTTTGCATTAAGCTCAATACACACAAAATTTTTCCTTACAAACAATCACCAAGCCAACATTCCATTAACAAATTTGCTACAAAAAATCTGGAATGAAAAAGAAATTCATTCATAAAATTGTTCATTGATGTCGATCAAACTTTTTATGAAAAGAAATACCAGAAATTGTTAATCGACTTGCAAAAAATAAAATAAACAGAGTCACCTGACTGATGGAATGTGTCATTTTCATTCATGAAATTTCATTCAGAGCACAAATTTAACGCACCTGTTTGGGCAGTGAAATTAATCGTACGATTAATGAGTACCCAAATACAGCTTAATCAACGAGCCAAAACCAAAAAAAGAAAACCGAGTTACTCACTCCACACAATTCACAGTCCAATGTGCCAAAGTCGTGAATTTACAGTTCGTACACGGTGTGGTGGAGTAAAAATAACGCGTTTCGACTTGTACGGTGCCACTTCCTGGCGCACCGTGGCAAATCATATAAGAATAACATTTTGCGATGACTCAGCGAAAAGTTTGCTGCCCCGTACAATCGAAGGGAGATTTGCGGCGACATTAAAATTGCTTGTGAATTTCATGTAACAGAGAATCCATATAGGAACTCGGGTTATAGCTGTATGGGGAGAGTGCTGATGTGTACGGTTTCGTTAGCCGATTTTCTTTGTTTCGATGTATAGTTCCGACGTGTTCCTCGGTCGAAGACAGTTTTATTGCCAAACTAATAAAACCAATTATTGATCACCCTTTGGACAATTCGTGTTTATGCCTCGCCTCGAATCCAGACCAGGAGAAGCCCTCATATATCTTTGTATCCCATTAAGCTTGCTGCACATGTTGCTTCGCTCGCTCTGTAATAGTGAGATAAATTTTATTATTGTTTATTTTTCGACGCTCAACGCTCCAAAGTGATATAAATTAAGAATATAAAAATATAAAACGCGTCAAGGACTGAATTTACACGCAACTTCAACTTTGTATAATTATATCTTTGCTATACATTTGTTGTTGTACTCTTCCTTTTCTTTTAATCCCAATGCAAACAAATTGGATTCGATTTTTCATCAACTTTATCACATTCAAAGCGAGCCATTGTGCAATCCACTAAACTGCAGATTGAGTTACGCATTACATAAAGCTTGTTATTCAACAGATATCTGTAACATTATATGCAACTGGACGCATTTTTCTCTCGCAGCACAATCGCAGGGGTTAGCTTACGAAAAATCGCGCTGAGTTCCCCCTGTGTGCACGTGCATTTCACACGCGTAGAAAATTCCATTCAAGTGCGATGAGCTGGGAATCAAATGGGAAAAACCAAAATGAACGGGCGCGCTCGGAGCAATCAAAAATCTCACTACCCCACATGCTTACTTCAAATAATAATTTCCACTCGGAAATTCGCCCGGGGCGGCACAACCCGCGCCCACGCGCCTTTTTAAAGCGCCTGTATATTCCTCGGCTCTTGAGAGCTCCACTTTTGATGATATACTCTAATGTTCCTGCCATTATATTAGGGTCTGCAGTGGAACGTGGAAATTAAAGCCAAATTGAATGTCGGAATTTCAATAATTTACTTTTACACAAAGACGTACCTTTTTTTAATTAAAACAGTTGTCAACTGTGATAATGAGAAAAAGAAGAGAGTGGGTTTGTTTCCTGAAATCTCAATTGGCCAGTCTTTGAACGACCGGCCCCATTGAATGTTGTGTACATCGCTTAAATTCCTTCCCTTCGTTAGGTATTCGTGGTTGGCTCGAGGCAGAGCGTAACGCAGGTAATACGGTCGTACACGACACGGCACGGTCAGCGTGAATTCGCAGTGTGCGCGGTGTCGTCGGCCGAGACGTTTCCGGTGCTCCGAAAGAAAGAACAATTTTGCGCCATTATAAACTGCAGGATAGAGAGAGAAATAAATAAAAAAAAAAAAGTCAATACAATTTGGTAAAAAATAGATAAATTCGGACGCGTGGAAATTGAACGAATTAAAAAGGAGGCCGGGGGAGGAGGTAAGACGGCCGGCCTTCCCCTCGCGCGTCTCTGCGTGAGAGAGAGAAAAAGAGAGAGAGCGCGACTCGGCAAAGCGAGACGCAAAGTTTGGAGCAAGCGAGAGGGTCTCGAGTGAGATGGAACGATCGGTTGCCTGGCGACCAGCCAGCCATCCAGTTCGATCCCAGCAGCCAAGCATCCACCCTCCGCAGGAGCACAGGGATCGCAGTTGTCTCGGCCTCCTCGACGACGCACGACGTGCTGCGTGACTCGTTCCCGACCTAACTCGGCGATGGAGCGTGAGTGAACGAAGCGCCCCGAACAAAGAAAGAAAAAGCCCTGCGAGAAAACTGGCGCGCGAGTGCGTAACCGCGGCTGGCAGTGATCTCTGAGATGCAGCTCGCAAGGACGCGATAACTCTCGCGATGGCAAGAAAGAAAGGCCTGAGATAAATCGGTAGCACCGGCGCGTCTGCCAGCCAGCTGCCCCATGTGATTTTGTGTTTGTGCTATCTCTCTCTGTCTCTTCTGTGCCTGTGTCTAGCCCGCTGTCCGCCAGTGTCTAAGAGCGAGTTACAAAACCCCAGACATGTTCCAGTGCATCATACAACAGAGGAACGGGTGGATCCACCCTGCCAGCCCCGACACCAAAGACGTCTTCCCAGGTATTCGTTTGCTCCAAAATCCATCTCTCACTTGCATCCCCAACATTTTCTTTTCGTTCTCAGCAGCTGAAAAATTGTTTTCACAATGATTAGTACCAATTAGCATGAAAATGAGTTTCATTCCTCTTTGTTGATTCAAACAAAATTACCAAATTGGGTCATAAAACTCACTCCGCGTTCACACTCGTCATTAATCTTGGACCGATCACGTGACCGGGAACACGATTCGAGTGATGTATTATTTCAATTTCCGAACGTCTTGCTAAGGTTTTAGGATGTTTTCCAAGTGTTTTAGTTGGATTGCCAAGCGAGACTCCACAGGCGTTGTGTGGTTTCCCGGAGGTCCGCAGGGGTTTCATAATTTGTTGCTCCATCTCTACCCCGTTCGAATATCGATGTGTTTACCTGACGCCTGTCATTATTCACTCTAAATAGCCGTTCCTCCGATCCGGACAAATTACTCGCCTTTGAATCGACTACAAATTGAAACTACAATTCGTTTATCATCTCAAACATGTTCATTTTTTCGTTTCAATTTTTTATTTTAATCACTTTTTAATTGACAACAAATTTTGCAAATCAAGATTGGAAAGTCGAGAGAGAAAAAAAATGCAAGTTGAAATGATTACCAACTGGTTGCAAAATATTGATGGGATGAAGATTGATGTAACTGAAAGAGAGCTTGTTGGTTGATTTTCTGTCGAGTATGAAAAATCATGGTGGCTCTTTGTTCTTGAGCAGCTGCGCCTACTTCCGAGTTTATTTTCCAGTTTAGATCAGACGACCTCAACAGTTGTCGGACCAGCCGCAATTATGTTTGCAGTCGAGCGACTGCGGTCGGATATCGAGTCACAATTATAACCCCGGTCGTAAATCCGCCGCGGTTATTTGTCGATTCTTTTTTCGTATTAATATCCCGCATGTGATCACACATTAATGCAAGATCCAGTTTCCGTCTGCGGATCAATGTGGAACGCCAACGAAGATAAAGCAAAACGCTGAGCCATTCCGGGATTAGATAATTGGGGGCAGCCCGTCTGATAGGCCGGGCCGCGGAAGGTCAAGAGGTCCCTTTGAAGTCGTCTCCTTATCTTTCAAGCTCCTTGCAAATCGATTCAAATGTTGCCATTAATTGCTACTCGCGATGATGTTTTTCTTATCAAACTTAATATACAAAGTAGAAGCTGAAAAACCCTTTCTCGCTTGTTCAATAATTCAATTTGCTATACAAACTTCACTTTACACAAATATTACTTTTTTTAAAGTGGTAAAAACTTTAGATGAAAGACGTTTGCTATATTTTCAGATGTTGCGAATCTTGCTAATAATTGCTGTTTGTGATGATGGTTTTATTAACAAACATAGTATATAAAGTAGAAACTGGAAAACCCTTTTTCGTTTGCTGAATAATTCAAATGAATATAAAAAATTCAGTTGACAGAAAGATTACCTTTTTTAAAAACTATGAAAACGTTTTACGAAGATGTTTTCTATATTTTCTCACATCCTCAAATGCAAAAGTAAAAGATACCGTTTGAAAGTGGAAAAAGAAAGTTTTTGTTTTTGAAAACTTTACAGACATTATATTATATTATCGAAATTGCTAACTCTAATTTTCCTATTACATCTAATAAACATTTTGTAAGCCATCTTTCGTTTTTGTTTCTCTTTCTGCCAACACACTTTCAGATTTATTTGATGATTGACAACCAGCCGACTTTTATATACTTTTGCATAGTAAAATTTATTGTCTCGCAATTTCTTTTTTTTCTTCTTCTCTCGTTTTATTTTGACGTTTGATTTGAAAGCGGACTATCCAGCGGGTCGTTTAATGATCCACTGGATTCGAATAAGTCCGTCAATGTGTGTCGTCAACTCGAGCGCCGGATAGCTCACTGCCGTGAACTGCCGTGCGTATAAACGCAGGAAGCTGTAAATTGATGTGCTCAGGCCGCATCGTGTATTTTGTTTGCGCGATAAATCGACGCGCCTTGTGTATTGTCTTAGATGTGATCTTTCGCATAGGACCCGTCAATTGTCACAATTCCTCCAATCATTATTATATTATTATTATTATCATTAAGATAAAATGTATCTTCACAAACATAAAAAACTAATAGCAACGAATTGATCATCAAATTAATGAAATTATATAACTACTTTTATATAACTTTTGTTATATTTAAATATATATTCACTTTATATATGATTATATCCAACTGTTACATTTGATAGATGAGTATTTGTAAAAAAACTAATTAAACATTCAGCAATTAGTCAAACGGGAAAATTAAAAATGACGAAGAAAAAAAAATACCAGTCCTCAATTAGTTCATTTACATTGTTGAACTAGGCGAAAAGAAAAAAAACGAGTCGTCAGTGCTATCGCAGAATTTTTGGTACAGCCGCAAGAGACGTGGTTACAATGTTTCCATTCATGCTCTCGTTAAGCTGCTTTTGTCCTCGAGCTCACAGTCACTAGTAGAATACACGATTTTCAAAAGGATTTCCCGTGGACAAAGATAGTCGAGAGAGAGGGACAGACCGGAATGATATTTTTCGCTCGAGCTGGTGGATGAAAATTGAACATTAGTCAGTGAATTATAACTAACTGATAAAAGTGTTATTGAGTAAAGTAGATCGTCACCTGATCGCAGTCGCACGAGTTTTCGCCGAAGTGAAAATGGTCGTCTGCAATTAGGAAGCTTTTTTCGCCTTCTTTGCAGCAAGTCAAAGTGAAAGGGCGGCAAAAAAGCGTCTCAAATTTTTCCAACATGAGAACACGTGCGGGCATTGTAAACAAAAGTGTCGGCATGGCATGAAAATCGAGGATCATTAGTGGAACTTCATCTTCGCTACTGTTAACAAGTTTCGTCAAAGTATTTTAATTAACAAGATTGCTTCGTGTTACTTTATGAAAGATTGTTACAAAAGGATCCAAGGATCCCCTTTGTTCCGGAACAAACCTCCACGAGTGTCCATTGTCGAAAATACGTTCAAGGAAAGTCTCGACGATGAAAGTCGTTAAATTCGAAAATGTTCTCTCTCGTTATAAGCTGCACGAAAAAAAAAAAAAGCTCGGGATATAAGTGGAAGTATAACTTGTGATATCTCCTCTCGGAGGAGGAGTGGTACAAAAAACGACGATTGATTCATTGATTTTCTACGATCATAACACGACACACATTTCCATCGAAGTCGTATAATTCTTTTGCCGGCCGAGCTAATTGAATTCCGTCGTAACTTGTAATGGGAGTTCTAGTCGAAAACGGTAGCTTGCATGAAAAACGCCCCGATGCCTCTCGCTCCACTGGGAATCGAGACCCACTTTTTATCAAAGTGCCGTTAACGGAAATGATTCCTGGCGCAAACCGCCGTTCGACTGAAATTTTCCTCCGCGGTTTTTTGTCGCTTCTTTTTCACTGCCAACCTAAGCCATACGTCATGTGTCGTTCCTCAACCCATACAATCGTTAAAGTTCCATTACAAACCACTTGAACTGAAACAAAAATTTTTGAAACGGATAAAAAAAGCGATTAAAATGGATAAAAACGAAGAAATGAAAGAAGATGTAAATATTACAATTGAGATTGAATTCAGTTTAGCAATCAAGTCAAAAGTCGTTCACGATTGACAGACGAAATGTCTGTCTGTCGTTTTTATTATTGATAGGAAGGGATCAGTCCAGAATTGAAAATTCGCATTACAATTTCACAATGAAGATTGCCCGACCAGTTTTCAGATCGATAATTTATCGTGAATTCTTATCGTGATGCTGAGCCCTCGGTTCATAATTCACATTATCGACAATATGCAGTCCGATCATGCCGGTATGCAGCCTGTGTGATGCACATTATGCACACAACGTGCACTCTCCGGTAGCACCACCAACTTTTGCTCTTGGCTTTTGAACTTTAACATTTTCGTCATGCGCACACTAATTGGGAAATGTCATTACAGCTGTGCCTCTTGTTCTGCTTCAACTTCTGAATGAAATTGTCTTTCACACAAATCTCTTTCGGACCATTTCATTTGACATTTTTCAAAATACCAAGCTGATATTTTTGTTACGGAATTGATACCGTTCCGCAAACTTCATTTATCATGTTTGGGAACGTGATGATTCAGTAGATGTACGGAAATAGAGGTTACTGAGGTAATTGTGACGGTAGGATGATTTGTGACGGACTAATTACTGTTAGTAAAATACAAGAAATATTTAATATCCAGGGAAAATATTATTCCTTCTTTACATTTTATAAACAATTCTAATGACGTTTAGACCAAAATTATTAAAACATTTTATCATTTATTGTTTAGTTTTCATTTCAAAAACCACAAACGTTTGGCTTTTAAAATTTCAATGATTCAATGTCAATCAGATATTTCAAGTAAAAAAAGGAAATAAAATTAACTGGATTTATTTGCAAAATACATCTATAAAAAAATTGATATTCATCCCATTTAATTTCTTGTAAAAATAAAAATTTTGTGGTGAAATTTTGCAAATTATACATTGTACATTATTATTTTCTCTTATGCCTTTCGAACGTATGAATAAAAGCTTGAGCAACATAAATAAGAGGTTAAAACGATTAAATAATTATTACTGGAATACAACAAAGTTGAAAATCAACTTTGCTTTTTTCGTCAGTTCCCCAGTTACTCCAGTTACCCATATAAACATTATGGAAACAAAATTGAATAAAAATGTTTAAAAATTGAAACAAAAAAATATGTAAATGAGGCTGCTTGAAATCGAGATGTGTGACGAATCATAAATAATTTTGAAAGGCCTTCTGGAAGAAATCTCGATCTTTTCATACGGGTTTCTCTCCCTCGACGCCACTTATGCCACAATGTGCCTACTGTCGTGGAACTCGACTGACACCCTTCGTCACAAGTGTTCTGAAATGCTCGTGATAAGACTTGTTGTGTGGCCGTTCAAAAGCCAACTCCAAACCCAGCGCGTACACTTTCCGCGCTCGCGTACCAGTAATAACAACGTGCCCCACACATATTCGTGGCTGAAAAAAAAATTAAAATTATATCTTGAGAAATAAAAATTTAAGTTGCTTATGATGGCAACGCACTCTTTCCTCGGTTATTGTATCGGAGTTCAAAGTACATCGCAACATGTTGGACGGGTATTAAATTGCAAAGGCAGCGATGTTCCCTTTAATTCGGACAGGAAGGAAGTCAATGTAGGAACGTTGGTGTTGCATATCAATTTGCCCCTCGGTCTCACTAACCCTTCGGCCATATGTCTTTGTTTCTCGCCATTATTTATGTTTATTGTCCTCCTCCATTATGGATCCTTTTCATACAACTTTGAATGTAACTTCCGATAGTCATCGTCTAGAGATACTTTACCAAAGAACTTTAACGTCGTCTAGTTTCAATTACGGCCTTCCTACAAACAAAAAAACGGTATTAGAAAAAACTTGTGAAAAATAATTCTGTACAACAGTGATTTCTTTAAAAAAATAATTATAAAAATATGATTATATTGTTTAGTTAATCAAAATTGTAAACAAAATGTGAGCAAAAATTCGGTCGGTAAGTGCGAGAACCTGCACTGAGAGTTTGATTTGCAAGTGTACGCGTTCGTCTTCCGCGCGTAATTGCGGTTAATTTAGCGACGGTCAAACCGGCCAGTCAGTATGCACAACGGCGGCAGTAGGAGCGCGCGATCGTTGGCTGCGTTTGACGTTGTGCCGATCGAGCGTCGATTCAAAGAGTGTCAGAGGTTGCGCGGCTATTTTAGCACCAACAAAAGTTCCTCCGGTTTATTTTCGATCGTTTTTTCACCGGTTCAGTGGACCTTCGTTCATCATACTTTGAATGAACATTTAAAAACAGTGATTATTAGAAGGACAAGTTTGTTTACAAAATACAGAATCATTCATCGACGGATGAATCGTTGAAAAAAGGTGCTGATTTGTTTAAAAAAAAGAAAAAAAACGAGGGAGGTGAGGAAAACGAGAGCTCCCGGTGAATTAAATTGACGTAATTAAGAGATTGTTATGTAAAAAAAGATAACACGGCGACTGATTTTCGAGATAAAGTGTGCGATTAACGTGGACGCGAGGACAATGGATTCAACAATTGAACTCCACATCGGTTATGTAATTTTCAAGTTAAACGTTGCGTGTGTTTAAGTTACAACTTGTTTAAAGCGTTTATCCTTTTACACTCGTCTATAAATAAAGTCCGTTTCGCAGTTGCAAGTAAACAAGTTTTGATCGAACCGACAACAGAGCTTGCTCTCGAACTTTGTTTACCAATTTCGAGTACAATTTTTCGTCTTGATATATTCATCCGAAAATTCAACACCATTTTTCAACTGATAAAACATCTTTTTTATTACGATTTTTTTCTTCGTAATTAAAAACAATGTTTTTGCTTCGTTTGAGCTTTGATTAAAGTTAAAAAATTAATCGACTTAGTAGCTCGGGACACTTGTTCGTGGACGTAACAGAAATCACGTGAGGACGGGCGAAGAAAAGTCGTAGACTGAGGAAAGAAAACATTTGTGTATTATGAATCCGTTTATCAGTGAAACGTGACAAATCAACATGTTCAAATTTTCTGCCAGACAAGACTGGGAGGCTTGGACCAAAGGTACAGAGACACTTTAACGTAAACAATCGACTCGGCCCCAGTGCCAAGTTTGCACGTCTTACAATTTCATTTTCTGACGCATTTTCATCGTCACATTTTTCACGTGCTTGCTGCTCTCTGCTCTTATCAAATATTTTTAGATGCTTCGTGATGTCATTCTTAAATTGTCAACATACATTTTCACATCTCAAAAATTGACAAATTTTCGTCATTATTTCATTTGACTTCAAATAACAAGTTTAGAATTTTCATTTTAAAAAACATTTTTTTGTTTCAATTTTGTAATTAATTTGGACTTTTGATCTTTGAACGTTTTAAAAATGATCTTTCAATCGTTTTTTTATTTTGTTGATTAAAACATTTTTAACGAAAATTGTTTGGTTTTTATTGAATTGTTTTTAACGACAATCTTTTTATTTCTTTTTCATTTCACTCTAAAACTTCTAAACTTCAGGTTTAAAATTAATTTTTTAATTTTAATGTTTGTGATTTTAAGGATAATTAAAATTTTTTTAGCAAGTATTTTTTTGTTTCTTGTTGAATTCAATGTAAAAAATAAATTTTAATGCAAAAAAATTAGTTCATGTTTTATTTCTTATTAAGAAACGTATTACATTGAGCGTGTTAAAGCTTAAGATGGAAATTATAAATCTGTCCTTATGACGTTTTTCAGAGCTTATCCGACGTATATATAAAGCAAGTATCTACATATAAATCTACTGAATCTGGCAAAACTCGATCGCGACGTTGCCAAATTGAGATATGCTCTCCAATGCCATGCCGTGTAATTCTGAATAATTGACGAAAAAGAGAAGTTACAATTAACTGCCCATTTATGTAACTTTACAAATTTAGACAATGATTATGCATCCATTCTCTTGGTTTTAAAAATAATTTGACATTTTCAGTGTACTCAATAACTGGCATTTTTCTGTTGTGAAATAATATCGAAATTCGTAATTTATCACTTTTTTATAATAAGATAAAAAGTTAAATAATAAAGTGATATACGATAGTTATAAAATGTGAAATATGAAACCATTTCTGTTGTATAGAATTAATTGCATCTGCATAGCAATTAAATCTGTCGTAAATTTCTTTTTCTTTTTATTTCTCTGGTGCAGTCGTAGAAACTCGGCAGGTTTGAAATTTGCTGCGATAGAAATTGTCTCACTTGATTGGACGTTAAATGAGAATTATTATATAGTTTATAGGATAATTTGTAGTTGATGGTTTTTAATAAGAAAATAATTATAAACGGTTCCCATCTCATCAATAAACGTCTTTCTTCCGATTAATTTAGATACTAAATAACTATAACAGACATGTTTAATTAAAATTAACATTCCTAATCAGTCGAATTTATAAGAAAAGTTTTTTGTAATAAAATAGATAAGTTTTTTATCCGATAATTTTTTGCTGTGGAAAAAAAATGTCATATCGAAGAAAAATGTAAGTGAACAAAATTGAACACTTTAGTCGGGATTCGAATATACCGTTGGATGGAACGTTTTACAATGCATTTCGTAGATTCCAGGAGGAACGAGCAGTTTTTTAAAATTGGCGCGCAACTGCTATCACGCTTTTCCGTGTAATTACCATAAATTACAGTGTGGCCTGAAAATAATCTACCAGTAATTACAAGACTCGCGGTCAATTCGCGTCTTCCTCGAGATCGTATTAGGACCAACTGTAAAACGGGTTTATTCCTCTTGTTAGTCTCCTGAACTTGGCAAAAACCTTAGACTTTGATTTACTTTTATCATCAACAATTTATATGAAAACAATAAATCTTTCCTAAAAGAATAAACAAGAATTGGATAAAACAACTTGACTTGTTTTTGTTTGTGTCCACATTTTTTCATTCATAATTTCATTTTCATATAACTGCCGTTCTTTTTTGCTACCAACTTCTTGAACGAATTTTCGCTCAGTTACGCTTTCTAACCTCTAAAACGCATTAGTCCAGATCTTGATGCAAGTTTTAATAACAAAACCGACTTATCGGTCGACTGAATTCAAACGATGGGCGTAATACAAATTTTCAATCTAAATTACGTTCAAAATACGAAACGAGTCAATTATGTACGAATTCCGTTATGCGTTTGTTCAAAGCTTATCTTGATCATTATCGACATATCGTTTAATTTGTTTCGTTTTTATCAATGACACCTGAGATGACAAAGGTCAATGTTTCAATTTTGAGCAAAAACGAGATTATACATTGTTGATTAATTAAAAACAATGTTTCAAATCGTTTAAACATTTTTTGCATCGTTTGACCAATAAAAAGCGATTACACTTTATTAGAAGCAGAATTTTCTTAGCTCTGACATCGTAACGTTTGAGCGAAATTATAGTGAAACGCATCTCGATTGTAAAAAAGCGTGTTTATGTAGCGCTACATTGAGCTGAAAAGTGGAAGTTTAAGTACGAATGCAGCAAAGAAAGGAAAATCATGCGGCAAAAAGGAGGTCACATGATATATACTATACTTCAAATTGTCATTTTGTTTAATGCTCGTCGCTTTGTGTCGATGTTTTTCAAAGAACCGCTTCGCGCTCTCTAGAATACGACACGCATTTCAGTTACGTCAAGACAAAAAATTGCACCAACTGATAAAAATATTTCTACCTTATACTCTTTAAAAGAAAAAAAACTTTGTACTTTATGCTCTTTCAAGGTTCAACAAACTTTTGAGATTATGATTTTTGCATTGAAATCTTCTCTACGTTGGTCTTTCCCTGAAAAAAAAAAGCACGAAAATTTGAAATTTCAAATTTGAAACTCAAGTTTTCTGATTTTTAATTCGTAATTTTTATCCAGTGTAACGTAATATCTCCACTAAAATACGCAGCAATTTGAAAATATGAAACCAATTTTCATCATTTTTATTTTTCGGGTTTCCCTGAAAAAAAAAATTATAAAATTAAAATGGCGTGACTGTATTTAATAAGAATTGAATTATACTTGATAAATAATTAGATTGGCACGCTTTCGAGCACATTTTTCAATAAATCAGTAGAACAGAATGCAATTGGCGAATCGACCCTTTTGTTCCAGTCAAGTAAATATCGCAAAGTTACGCGTGGAATCGACGCCCGCAATCAAGCATGTTTGACGGAACGAGGAATAGGATTAAGTGTCGTGGCTTTCCCATGTTCTCTCAGAGTATAATTCCTATTTTCGTTGCACCCCAACTCCTTTGAGACGCGTCTCGGAGACTTATTTTTATCGCGAGGGTAACGGCCAATCAGATGACGAATCCTGAAGGGTCGATCCCAAAACTTTTTCTTTCTTTCTCTTCGCTACGGAAATTCAGTTTTGACGATGAAAGAACTATGTTTCTGACGACTTCATTTCGATGAAAAAACTGTCACTCAAAATGAAACATTACGAGAAGAAACATAAACGTTTACAATCATAAAATGTACGTAATATTTATTATTTGTATACGACAAAAATGTATGCAAACTTGAAAATGTATTTTTGATTAAATTTGGAAAAACTCATTTACTTTCATGAAAATACATGATTAGAGCCTTAGCATCTGTTTCATTTTAAATCCACAGAACATGGAACGTAAAGAAAAAGCCCACGAGTGCAACTTATCGTGATTCTTTTTCTCCAATGGGTTTTCGATAAAAGGCATTATTGTGCCTTATAAGAGGAAAGCCACGGTGTTATTTTGGTTATTTATACACGTGTTTGTGATTCCCCCGCTCGATATACCGTGTGCTTGTCGCGCGGCAACTTTGGGTGTTGTTTCATGCGATGAATAAGGTGACGATGGCTTGGCAAAATTATTACCCTGGCTTTTTCTTTTACGACAACGCCGAAGTTATGTCCGGGGATATTGAAATGTGACGGTTATTTGAAAGCTCATAAAATTTGCCGCTAAATTATTACGTCCTCTCATAAATAATGATTCTCCATAATTTTTTGTGTTGCTTCTTTGATGTTTTTCGACGCCTTGCCGATAAACGCAGTGACATAAAGAGTAAAAACACCAAAAACGACTTCCGTTTTGTTACCATCATTGTTTACAATTTCATGTCACGAGTTGTAAACACGAGCGACCTTTGTTGCATTGTTTACGATATAACGGTGTAAACAACAATGACCTCCAGGGTTTAGCGCAAATACAAGCCGCATCCCCGACACAGAATACATCAACGTTTACAAACACTGACTATATTCCAGATAAAGGAGAAAGCCATAAAATGTCCTTGCCGTTGCAGCAGCTCGGCCAACGGTTATTCATTTCTTTTTTTCTTCTCAAGATTGTTGCGATGTTTATTCAAGGTCCCCCAAAAAGACAAACGCACAACTCGAGTGTGCTGCATGCTCAACTTGAGAATCAAACTTGGATCTGTCGATTGGACACGAATTCGTGATTACTCAAACGTCCGATGCAAAGGGTCGGGTCTCTCGTACACAAACACGCATACGCGCAAATTGTTATGGCCTCAACACAAAGACGTTCGCCCTCTGTCCATTATCCTTCTTCCTTCTAAGGGCACACAGATCGGCCCACGTGAATTAAGGGATGATTCACGCTTTAAGGAGCAGATCGATAGTGCACAATTTTACTTTTGTTATTCCCTTTTCTATGGTTTCGACAGTTGGACTCCCCAAAACTATGTACACTAAATCTATACATTTATCAAATTCTATTTCATTACTTTTAAACATTGAAACATTTTATATATACAAGTACATTTTTATAAATTACAAATATTTATATATTCATTTTTTTTAAGTTTTCATTTGTAAAATGAAAATGTGATACAGAAAGGAGGTAACCTTGATCTGTCATCTTAAAGATACCCCATCAGCTTTTTGTTTTCTTTTATCATTTTTTTTTTTTTGAGATTAAAAATTGTACACCGCAAATTAGAGCCGTTACTTTGATGGAACAAGAGGGATCGAGTTTTGAACCCCCACCGTTCTGTTTTTCAGCTGCATGAAATCCGTATTTATTGCAGATGTTGAGTAGTAAACAAGAGTTTTTTCTTCCTATCCACTCCTACCTTTTTTTAGGGGTTGAGTTTGCAGGGCGGTGAAACATGATAGTGTACTTAAACTGTCAAGCATGAAATCTCATGTTATAAAACTGTTAATAAATCCTCGTCCGCCATTATTTTCAACAACCGCCGTACGTTTTCTCGACCCTATAACATTTCAAAAATTAAATCTCAAGTTCAGATTTTCAGCCAACAGCAAAATTATTCAACTCCCCTTTCGCTTTTTCATTCAAATGAATCTGATAATAATCATATTCATCTTTTTTCAGAAATGTCATCCTCTCGTGTCCATTTATATCTCTGAATTTGAATCCTCGTAAATTAGATTCAATTCATTTTCGCATATTTCAACGGTAATACTGTCGAATGGATTGTTGTGAGAGCCACAAAAATCAATTTCCCGGCCGTAATCCGGCCGAATGAAATTCGAATATGGACAGTGTGAGTGTGACCACGAGATATGCAAGGAACGAACTTAATCTCTCGGGGTGCAAGGCGCTCTGAATTGGTACCGGTTAACGAACGAAATGAAATAACGAGGGCCATCAAACGTCCCGTGGCGTGGGGGTTGCACTTCCCAGGGGACGCGGACATATGTGTTTGCGTATCACGGGCTCCCTCCCGGCCGTGTTTATGAATCTCATTATGTCCCGTCCACTTGATTTCACGACCCAATCAAAAAGTTGAATAAAAAGCCACGCTTAATCGTCACAAATCATACGCCATGTTTAACTTTGTTAACATACGTCCTCATCTCTCCTGTTTATTTACTTGCTCTCGTGTGTTTATTCAATTTTTCGTCCCTCCTTATACCTTAATTTTAGAAAACGAACCTTTGAAAAACCGACAACAAAATTTTTCAATATTTTTCAATGGCGGCAAATTTTGTATTTTCATTTTATAGTCGACTGTTATTACTGAAAGGTTAAGAAAATAATGCTCGAAATCAAGAACTTTTTAACGTGACGTTTCATCTGGCGAACCAAAAATAACAAATTTGGATATTATTTTTAGTTCATTCAACTTTTCTCTTTCCATTCGTCCAACCTCGATAATGTTTCAGAATCTGCGAAACTTTCTTTTTTTTTGTTTTTTTATTTCCCGATTTTATTGTTTATTGATGGACTGTAAAAAAAGTTTGTGGATCGGATTCAGACGAAATAAAAATTTAATGAATTCAGGCATTAAAAAGGCGTTCACATATGCAGAGGGGATATCTCGAGTTTTGCGCGTCAACGTCAGTTGGAACGGAGATGACGGTATCATCCGGAAACGTTGACGTTTGTATAAAACATGTGGGATGACGAGACTCGCCGCTTCATAAAACGAATTTTTGACAGTGCGATCGACGCTGTAAATTCAATTAGATCACTGTGACGCTTATCGAATGAAAAATGCGAACGAAAAAACCGCCAACAGACACGAGATCAGACGCGATTAAAAACACGCAAATGCAGGCGATAAATACCCGACCATGACTCTGAGAACTTTGCTATAAAACAGGCCGCCCTTCGTGCTCCACAGAATTCAGTACTCAACTTAATAAAAAAAAATTACAAAAAATTGATGAGTTTCTGTTGCCCTCGATTGAATTTCATAAATAAATTGACAGTATTTACAACATTGTTTGTACATGTTTTTTTTTAGTGAAAATTCATTTTCCTCTAAAAATATGCATTTCAACTTGTATGCATTGTATATTTTTGTTTTAGAATATGTTTTTTTTACAGAATCCTTTTTCCCTTTTTTCGCGGAATTGGCTGAAACTTTTTCAAAGCGGAACAAAAGAATTCGTTCACGGTGTTTCAGATGTGACTTTGAAGCAGATTTCCAATCTATGTTTCGTACATTTTTTTCGTACCACACATTGAACATCTAGGTCGACTCAATTTTTTGCATAAAAACCACGTGTCCGCCATTATTAAGTTCTGACCTTAATAGGCCGTTTTATCCTATTCATAATACCTTATTGTCTTCTTCATTTTTTAGATCTAATGCAAGAAAACGATAACAACCGATCGTTTTATCGTTTCACTTATGGCTAAAAAATTTATTTACCTCATTAAACAAGTCTATACAAATATAAACTACTAACAAATTGAACAATTTCTATTTTTTAACAATTAAAATGCAGTTAAAAGATAAAAAAAAATTTTTCATTGCCTTAAATTTTTTTGCTTTTTCATAATAAAAATAAAATAATAAAAATGTTACAAAATTTAAAACACGATTAAAGATGAAATAATAATTGTGATTGTCAAAGTCTATTTTTTAAAAAATTGAAAAATGTATAAACGGTGTGGAAAAAATAAAAGTCAAAATTGTATTACCGCATAAAATAGTTAACAAGTTACAAAGTGCGAGCTTTTTTTATTCGCGTAACAGCAAAGTTCAATGGCTGACCTAGCACAAAAGACGTGCGATAAGTTGACAAGCGCACTTTTTCGCACGGGTTCGCGACTCGCATAATCGGTCACGTTTCGCGTCGCTTCGTTGCATAACAATTGTTTCTAAAGCCTAATGTTTATTTATATCGCGACAGCGTCACGCGACAGGCGCCAAATGTACCAACAAAAAGTCATTCCCATTCATGAACCAATAAACGTGGGCGCTTCAATGAACCGCTAACGTATTTTTCTTATGGCAAATGTTGAAAATGAAAAAAAAAAGTTCATTGTCTGGAGTAACATAAAATTAATCTAATCAATTAGAAACATCTTGACTGGCTGTAATCGAGGAAAAAAAGAATTTAAGAACAAATTTAATAGGTTTTTTTCTTCAACATTGATGATTGAATAGAACTTTACAATTGATTTGTTGCTTCAGTGACTAATTGGCGGTTATTGTTTGAATTTTGTTGCAGATGTAAGACTGCAATTAAACGAGCAGCTGAGATGTTTGGACGTGCGGATGGAGGCGCAAGTCGCCTTGGTCGCCGAGCTGCAGGACTTTTTTCGAAAAAGGGCCGAAGTCGAACTCGACTACAGCAAGTCGCTGGAAAAAATGGCCAAAAGTATACAAATGAGACACAAGGAACAGAAACAAAAGTAAGTCCTGTTTATTCATTTTTCAACAATGATTGTAAGAGCAACTGTGGTCATTGTGATGGCAGAATATTTTTTCTTGGTGTCTCATAAATAGTTAATTCAATTTGACATTTTCAATTTATCAATATAAAATGATGACAAAAAGAATCATTTATCAATTCACAATTACCTCACATAACGTCATAAATTCAAGGTTGAAAAGGTTGAATCATCATCATTACTAGTCGTTGAATACAATGTAGCTGAAAGCCAAATTTGTTTTTTGGCTACAATTACTCTAGTTGTCTTAATGTAAATTATAAAAAATCGTTTCTATTACTGTTCATTTTAGTTCGACATTTTCGCATAGAATTATCATCTGGGAAGAAACACTAAACGATAAGTTTAAAAGCATAAGAGATACGAGTTTTAGCCAGAAGAGATAAAGAAGACCTCTTTTTCCTTAAGATAAACATTTTTACGACCTGATTTTTAAATTCAACTTTTATATTATTTATCGCGTAAACTTGAAATGAATAGGAAGTGATAAAAAGGCGCGGTTCGAAGAAGCCTGTGGATGATCTGTTGCAAAAAAAAATTGTTTTTCCTCTGGTGAATTATAAATAGAGATGGGTAATGAAATGTCATTATTTGTTTTCATAGGCGAGAGCACTGGCCGCTTTTCTCGAGCTACGCTTGCTGGCAGCAGCTCATCAACGAAACCAAGTCTCTGAGCAGGGACCACGCGGCACTCTCCGAGGTTTACAGCACGCATCTTGTCGGCAGACTCAACCAAGTTGTGGAGGATGTTCAACGTATTTATAAGCGGGTATGTCAACGGCTCTTCAATACCCGCCTTTTTCAATCTCTTTTCAAGGGTCACTACTCAATTGTTTTTCAAGATCATTCAGAACTTTTCTTTCCATTTTTTTTTCTACTTGAAAAATAAAAGAAAAAACATATGAAAAATCAACTTTTGATTTAATATTGAACTCGTTGATTTTTTGTTAATTTAAATTATAATTGAAATCAGGATTGAAATATTTGTGCGATCCAATATTTCCATTGGAATTGCTTCAAAATTTTTTGACATTCATTCCATCCAGGGAGTTTCACTTTCCGTAAATTGTTCAGGTAAAAAAATTAATTGGTTTATAGCATAGTCTATCTATAACTACCAAGGCAACGAGGAAAGCTGTCCTCGTGCAGTTTTATTCTACATAACTGATTTTGAAGTTAACTAAAATAATTGAATGAAACTAAAAAATAAATGAGACCTGAAATTATTAATTAATCTTAAAGTGAGTGCGAATAAATAAAGGGAAGCTTAATGCGGAAATTCGTGTAACATTTACATTTGCATCCAATTTTTTATTAATTTGAATTAATTAAAAAAAACCTTTTGGATAAGGAAATGTTTAATTAATTTAGATTAAAAATGTTGGTTTAAATTAACTTTTCGCTTCATTTTCAATTACGAATTTAATTAGAAATATAATGACGCTGAAATGTGATCTAATTGATTTGTTGGAAATATGATTTCAGTGTCGCGAAATAGGATACGAGACACACGAAGAGATATTACGTGTACTGCATGAGCTTCACACGACAATGAAAACATACCAGACGTATCAGGCGGAGTCGCGACAGGCTGAAACGAAACTGCGCGTGGCTGAGCAACAGAGAACTAAGCTCGAAGTCACGAACGTGCCGATGGAAAAGCTCGCTCGTAGCAAGAAGTACAAGCTCATTGAAAAGGAGGTGAACAAGGTCTGCATCGTAACGTGATTTTCTCAATGAAACTTCCAAACGTGTGTTAACATGCGCAATTCTCTAAACGAATAAAAGTCAATTGCCATTCGCAATCACTATCTTTCAACTTTTATATCCTTTTTTTTTTTCACGTGAAAAAAATACAAAAAACAAACACGCAGATGTGAAAATGAAAAATTGCAAGCCCCGTTGAATTGTAAATCGTAATTTTTGATTTTGTTATCGAGTCGCTGATTTCCATAACAAATTGTCGCCGAAGCGAGCGTGGCTTTAATTTATTGAAATTAACTCGAAGCGTTGGCGCAGTGCGAAATCAATAATGGAATAAAAAGCCCGACTAGCATAGCCTTTGTCAGTTTTATTTTTGGCAGTCGAATCGTACTGAAAAAATTATAAGCTCCGAGAGAGTCGTCGCGCGAATATCAATTCGAATCTGGTCATGTGTTTTGATAAACCGCGAGAGAGAGAGAGAGAGAGAGAGAGAGGGAGGAAAA
>JAAMPD010000329.1:0-60585 GCA_025266255.1 Trissolcus basalis | reverse complement strand
GAGAGAGAGAGAGAGAGGGAGGAAAATAAAGAGGAGATACTGTGAAAGCGTTTCTACGATCGCTTATTCAACGGACATTTTTATGTTCCTTTAACCTTCGTTTGCTCTGCGTAAGCCGGGCATTAGAAAGTTTACAAATAAGCCGACTTTTTGTAATTGCAAATTGAACTCTATTCGAGATCGCCAATTTTGTTTTACGACTCGGAGATGGGGCTCGCTTTCACATTTTATTATAAACCCAATGTACACCAGATTTCATAATGCACTTGAGGTGCCTGTTCACTTCAAATTGTTCTCCCGTTTGAAAATAATTTTTTTTGCAGATGTTTAATTTATGTTGTTTCTTGTTCCAGAGAAAGAATAAATACACGGAAGCTAAATTAAAAGCCCTGAAAGCTAGGAATGAATACATCCTGTGTTTGGAAGCGTCAAACACAACGATACACAAATATTTCGTCGAGGATTTGTCTGATCTCATTGATGTGAGCACTTTATCTTTATTGATTCAAGTTTCCTTCAAGTAAATTAAGACGTATCTTTTTTGCATGTCATTTTCCTTTCGGATGCGATTTTTCTACCTTCAACTAAATTTTACTTTCGATATTTTTCAGCGATTTATTCGCTCAAGCTGGTTGAGAAAAATAATATGTTTTCTATTAAATCCCACTGTATAACACTATCAAGCGAACAATACAAAGCCCATAGCTAAAGCTTCGAAAATGTTGTTTGCTTTGCAGTGTATGGATTTCGGATTTCACAACTGTATCGCTCGAGCATTGTTGATGCATAGCAGTGCCGAAGAAGGCAGACAGCGCTCTTTACAATGCAACGGAGAACAATTGTCTTCATGTATCAGTGCTCTGGACTCGCGGGCAGATAAACAGAGATTTTTGGAAGCTCATCATGCTGCTTTTATGATACCTAAGAAATTCGAGTTCCAGGGCCAACGTGGCGATGAGGTCAATCTTCAAATTTAACTAATAATAAAATTTCAAAGAAAACTCGAAACTTGAATAGAATCATCAAATTAGAAATATAAAAACATAAAAATAAAATACACAAAGTTGTAAAAATGTAAATGTAAAAATAGGTATGTAAAAACGGAAATGCAAACATCTTTTGAAAGTTTTGATTACAATTTCGTATCGTTATATCAGAGTAAACTGAGAACAGACAAAAAGATTGGAAAAAGAAAACATATTCAATTAAGTGTATACACTGTGAGAATACAAGCCGATAACTTGTTAGAGAATAAAAGAAACAGCAGTTAAACTTGAGACTTATTTCAGTCTCCGGAGCCAGAACTGCAGAAGATGCTGCACTCGGAGATGGAGCAGCGTCTGGGCCAACTTCAGCAACGCGTCACGACGCTTCGAACCGAGTCCGAGGAAGTTTGGAAAACTTTGGAAACTGCGGAGGCAAGTTTGCGCGAGATGCTTACGGCCAAGGACTATGACTGCTCGAGATACTTTGGTGATAACGCCATGCCTACGTCAAAGCCGCCCGAAACTCTTCAGATTAAGCTCAGAGCTGATCGACAGGAAACTGAAGAGTTTTATCTCACGGTATATAATCCTTTCTAGTATACACAAAAAATGAATCCCTAGATAAGCTACAACCCGCTATCGTTTCTTTTCAACTCCAGACCTTTTAATTATTTTAAAATGAATTCATTCTTTTTTTTCCCTCTAGAAGTTTCGTGAATATCTCTTGGGAACATCTCGAATAGCTCGATTGGATGCGAAGCAAGAATACATAAGGCAGATTTTACTGGATGGTTCGAATGCATCGCCAAATCCGTCGATCGGGACGGTGAAACAAAAGCAGGCTCGCCGCAAGCGGATTGGCCGGCTACAGATGAATGGGCAGCCAAAATTGTTTGGCGGATCACTCGAGGAGTATCTTGAGAGCACGAATCAAGAGATCCCGTTGATCATAAAGAGCTGTGTCAGGGTGATCAATCTTTATGGCCTGCACCACCAGGGCATCTTCCGAGTGTCCGGCTCCCAGGTGGAGATCAACAACTTCCGTGAGTGGTTCGAGCGAGGCGACGATCCGCTGGCCGATGTGACAGACGCCTCGGACATCAATAGCGTCGCGGGCGTGCTGAAGCTTTATCTGCGCGAGTTGCGCGAGCCCCTCTTCCCAATTATTTATTTCGAGCACCTGATGGAGCTGGCGCAGCTCGAGTCGAAGCAGGAATTCGTATTGAAGATGAAAGAACTCATTGCCAGCCTGCCCAAGCCTGTTGTTATCGTGATGAGATATTTATTCGCGTTTCTTAATCAGTGAGTACCAGCCAATCATGGGGAGAGAACAAGATTAATATGTTTTCTCGGGTTATAAAATTTAGCAGCCGTATAATATTTGAATGTATGATTTGAATTTACATAACTCGATGGGGGCTATCGAAGCTATCGGTAAAAGTGATCTGAAAACTTTTTAATGGGATTTGATTTCACTTCCTTGGTTATGCTAATCAGGGGTCCAACTAGCAATGAAAAATATAAGATAGAATGCTTCAAAGTTAGAGCGACTGATTTATATTGTATTCTTATCTGACGAATGCCGCTTCGTTGCAGTTTATCGGAGTTTTCGGATGAAAACATGATGGATCCGTACAACTTGGCGATCTGCTTTGGCCCGACACTCGTTCCCGTACCTGAGGACAAGGATCAAGTACAATATCAGAACCAAGTGAACGAGCTAATTAAAAACATCATTACATACAATGAAGAGATATTCCCAGAAGACATCGGGGGCATACAGTACGAAAAGTACATTAGCCGAGAACCGGATGACGGGTAATTTTCACCTCCTACTGTTTAAATAATGTTTATCTTGTTAGTAGAATCTTTAAAATTGATTTTGTAATCATTTTCTCATGACTTTTATCATTGCAGTGACGTGGGCGATTCGCCATCAGATCAAGTGCAGGAGGATATGGATTCGGAAGTGTATCCTTCAGAAGATGGTAAATTAAATTTCTTTTCTTTTTTTAGATAAAATTAAAATATCAGAAGAGAAAAAATAATGATTTTGATGTTTTTGTTATTCAGAATCTGAGAACATGGAAGCGACGGCTCAGTTTGACTTTATAGCGAGATCCGAAAGGGAGTTGAGTTTTAAAAAGGGCGACACTTTAACACTGTTTACCCAAGTAAGCAACGACTGGTGGAGAGGTGCTCTCGCTGGCAGAGAAGGACTGATTCCTGACAAGTATATCATGCTCAAGATAAAGTAAGCAACTCAGGGAATCCACTCGCAGACTTAGTGCAATATAAACAGTAATAGGTCTATCTCTCTCTCGGTCATCTTATAACATAATCTTCGCGATTTTTCCGCTTCAGTATTTTGTATTAACGAAACTCTCGGTGAGAACTAATTATTTATCTTGTAAATTCACCATATCCCGCAACACTCAACATTTGTTTAGTCAGTGTTCAACGTTGTTTGTACATATTTATTTTAATCGCCATCAGTATCTACCATCAAAAATTTTTTTCTTTAGAATTACTACTGGACTCTTTTTGTATTGTTTTTTTTGTAATTTTTTCATTATTTGTAATCAGTATTTGTAGTAGAGATAGTAGATTTGAGAAAGTCCATCGCCTGAAATGAATATCTATCAATATTACGATCTTATCTGTGAGAAACAAGAAGAAAATGTGGTTTAATTCAGTTCTGATTTGTTTGATTAGAGATGAGGAGCGAGAAAAGGAATTATTGAAGTCGTCGAGTGAAGAGTCAATGAGACGACGAGCCTCGAGCTCGGCAGACAGCGCCTTGTCGAGCAACAACTCGCCTCTGATGGGCTCAGCTAATAACTCAAACATTTGGTCATCGATCGCGAGCGATTCTAATGTGATACAGTCCGAGGGCACGAACGTCAACGCCGTCGTATCGACGGTCGTTTCGAGTGTGCCCTGCGTCTCTTCCACGCAACCGATCATCAGCCGAGAGGTATTGGAAACCACCGTTTAGCCTTTCACAAAATAGCTTCTATTTTCGTTGGACTCGCAGCAAACGACGAGAATGCGACTTCCTAGATATGGGTGCATGGCTCTAATTTTTTTGTCAAGCTCTCAAACAATTTTTTTTTTTCGTCACGTTTTTTGCCGTAATCACCGAATGGACGAATATCATTTGTTTTTCAAGTACATCACATGTTCAATTTGACATTTTGACAATCAAAGTGTTTCATGTTGAAAAATATCCGTTCATTTGTTCGTCCTTTCTGTAATCAAATTCATTCATATTTTTTAATTTATTTGTCCCTATCATTGTTAGTCTTTCATCTAAATGTCCATTGTGTTTTGCGTCTTCTATTTTTGAATTTTTTAATTCGACCATTTTTTTATATGTTGAATCGTGATATGAAAGTCCGCCTTTACAATGGCTGTTCAACTTTTGAATCTACGCAAGTTTTTTTTTTTTCGTTGGATGATTTTCATTGTAGTCGAAAGAATTTTCTTGTATGAGACACGAAATATGTATTCCAGGAAAAGTTTGCAATATTTTAAAAAGCCTTTCCACGAAGGAGTGGGCGATGACTGTTTAATTACTCTACTTTAATTTTATTTATTTCTCAAAACAATTTCTTTTTGCAAACCGTCTGTGACTACATTTTATGAATCTCACGGTGAATTTCGTGGTTCAAATTTAGTTACAATAAATTGACCTCCAGATTTTTACATAATTTGAAAACCCAATATAACAATCTTTCATCGATTAATAGTAACAGTTTTACTATAGCATTCTGAATAGTTTGAATGACACAATTAAACTGGTATGCTGCGTAGTTGTGATTCACAGATTTCTATCCTTCTGCAGCACTAGCATTGCCATGCACAGCTTCGATGAAACGTGAGATACTTATCGTTTTTTTTTTATTTTTTTTTCTTCAATTCCATGTACCATTATTTTTTATTCTCCGACAAAGCGATTCTTATGTTCCAAATGAGACTGATTTTATCGTGAAAATGAAAACTAGAAGTTTTTTAAAAACATTTTGTACATCGTTTTTATCAAATATAAATTGTTTTTATAAAATAAACTCATTATTTCGTCCAAATAAAATTTTAATGGATCAAATTTAAATGAACTGCAGAACGAACTTGAAAGAAAATCAGATAATTGAGACAATCTCTTTGCGATCCGATCGCATCTCCTAGTCACTCAAGCAGCTATGAAAAAAAAATATAAAAAAAGAAAAAACGAAAAAAGATGTCTGGTTTGAGTTTGATCCTTCTGCAAACGAGATGAAAGAACGGAGTTGTATAATTTAAGTATCTGTAAAATATTCCATGTAAATAAATACGAAATATAGACGAGATAATTGAAAACAAAAAAATAAAATAAAATAAAAATAAATAAATAAAATCAATGAACGCGCTGTGCTGCATGCGCCTGTTTTCCCAAGTTTTTTATTTTTGTCTGGCTCCAAATTATTTTATCACAAATTGATTATTATTAATTACTTTCGTTTTGGATTGGTTGCTGTTTTTACAGATTTACGTTTAATCGGCCAAGTGGCACGCGGATAACAAAATAATTTTATTTGTCTTTCGTCAGCTCAACAGTTTAAAATTTCAAAATAAGTCACCAAATTTTTTTAAGCAAACAAAATTCAAATCAAAATTCATTTACATTCAATTTAGAAACACAAGTTAAAAAATGTAGTGTCCGCTTGTTGCAAGCAGTGTTTTCTTTTTGTTGTGTCGTTTTTTATCGTTCGAGGGATGTCGGTTGATTTGACAAACCTGTAGAGTCCCGATTAAACAATGTAGAAGAGACCAATGGGATTTTAACCGGAGTCCTGCTTAAACAACGGATCTGTACTTTTGTGGGCTTAGGTGAGTAACGTTCAGTCTCACCATTCTTGCTCTTTTTATGCTAAATTATTTTACGCTAATAACCAAGAACAAAAAAAGAAAGAAATGAGAAGAATCAGGCTTGAATTTCGATTCAGGGACTTTGAGCGCAGTGAAAAAGTTGATCTTAGGTACGTGTCTTATCGAAGTATACCTATAATACTTGTTGTTTTTTTATATCATTTTGTAACGTCTAATACATGTTTCTGGCTTCGGTGCATGATATTAATTGATGTTTGCATGTCTGGATTATCTCTCGATGAAAGTCTTAACAAAGTATTAACTTTTCTTGATGATAAAAAAACTGAAAATGACAGAACGTCGAAGAGAATAAAGTAGGATTTTACCTGTACAACTTTGAACCAGACTTGAACTCTACCTTTATTTGACTTTTGTAAATAAAGTAGCGATTCTTGTAGTATGTAGTTTTATTCTTTTCAACCAATTAATATGTTTCCTGTAAAGAAAATAGAACCAAAAAAACTTGTACGAAGAAAAGAAAAATAAAATTGAAAACGAATGATGAGTAATTTATATTTTATTTTATTTTTGTATGATAAGTGTAACGGGAACTAATTAACTCATTTGTTTTTCAGGACATATCAATGACTTCCACTAGGATTACAAAAACTAATTCAGAAAATGAAAGCTCATATGCTCAAGAGAATCAAGCGACTTCACAACAATCCAATAGCAATATGGACAACTCCGAGCAAGCTCAAGAACAAAACGAGAGCGAAGAAGCCGAACAGAACGGAAATACTCAAGACAAGGTAAACTCGGGCAACCAAACAATCTGGTAAAATACTTTTCTCTCTTTTTCTTAGTATCTCATTTTGATTTTATACCATTTTTAATTTTGAAAGACTGATTGTACAAGATCCGAATTTCAATTAATTTCAGATAGGAGAATGAGGTCGCGAAATTCAATTTCTACAAAAATTGCGTTTGTATTTTCAGTAAAAAATAGTTGATATTTGCTTTAAAAGTTGTAACATAATTAAGTATTTGTACTAACGCAGGATGTAAAACGTTGAAGGTAGTTGGATACCCTTAACGCCTCAGTAATAAAGAACGACAGGGAGATTCCAAAATCCGCCGAAAATTGCCTGATAACAAAAACAATCAGGTTAACTCCGCCGATATAAAAATCGTATTTTAAAATATATTAGGTAAACTTAGCCGAAATAAAAATTATAATTAAAAAAATATCAAATAAACTCCGCCGAAAAGGTAATTCTTTTCACTTAAAAAGGAGAGGGGATCACCTGGGGTAATTGTGACACACGGGAAAAAGTGGGACGCCATGATGTTTTTATTAAAATTCAATTTATTATTATTTATTCTACTGTGGTTACAAGTTGATCGTCTACTAATAATTGGCACAATATCACAATTACCCCAGGTGACCCTACTTACAAAACTAAGTTATTTACTTTCTCAATTTAACTAACTTAGGATAAATATTTTTTCATATTTACTACATCATATATATTTTAATATACACGGCACAAAAAAATGAGCGATCTGTCCCCCTAAAATTTGACACTGTGTTCAGTTTCAATGTCTGGATGAATGAAATTTGGCAATTTATTTCGGCAGAGTTTACTTGACTTTTTAATCCAGTATTAGTAATATTTTATCTATTCGGCGGATTTTGGATGCCGCCGAAAGACATTAATCGTTTATCATTAGCTACATCTTAAACAAATCGTTATCAAATTTAAAAACGTAGTTCAGCTTCATAAAAATGCTAGGCTTAAAATTATCATCTCATGAAATTAAAATAATTAATTGAATAGACTGAACTGTATTAAAAATAATTATCATACTAATTACATCTAATTCCTTATCTACCGTATCAATATTTTTCATAAAAAACAGTGTACAAATAATAACGTTCATAAACAATCAATCATAAACAACCAATGTAAAGTGATATAATTTAGTTTCTCAGTCCATCATAAAGTAATTAGAAACAAAATGTACGAAAAATTACTCCTCTGATTGATAATTTTTTTTTTAGTCCAAACTCAGAGACTGATTTAAAGCGTAACTCAATCCCCGGCAAAAAGCAGACATGGAAATCGCAGAGTGTCGGAGACAGCACCGCTCAGCATAGCACCGCGAACGGCTCGACCTCGCAGGAAGAAGACTCGCACACGACTTTCTCAGCTAACCGCGAGCTCTGGCAAAGAAGAGCGACCTCGCAATGCAACCTGTTGTCAACGCCAACACCGAAGCCCTTTCGTGCGTCCCAAGAGTTTCGAGAGTTGCGGCACAAACATACCCCGGATCTCGTGATGGATCTGCCTCTCTCGGCGCAGGACGCCAGTAAAAAATCGGCATCGTCGAACAGTCTCAGCAGCTCGGACGATGAGACCTCGGTGCCGGTGAGTCGGACCGAGGCTGCTACCTCGCCTACAGGGCCCGAGTCCCCGGACATGAGCACTGCTGCTGAGAGATTCGCCAAGCAGAACCAGTGCACGCTTAAGAAGAACACTAAGTCTAACAGTACCGATTCTACTGGCGTTGAAAAGGTATTTAAAATCAATTTAAATTATGTATTTTCACTAGTATGATTTGACATTTTGTTTCATAATGCAGAACAAGAAATCTAGGATACATAACAATGTGTTTGTAATAATTGATTTTGATGTTTCAGAAAACGAAGCGTTCAGATACAGATCCAGATTCAGCCGACGGTCCAGAGATTGAAATAGTGCGTTCAGCAAGTTCGAATCAGATTGGCGACGTTCAGATACCATTACGATCTCCGGTGCCAGCGCGATCAACGCCGAAGATCGTAGCGAAGTTTGCAGACATGCACCTGACCGGGGGTAGCCAGCAGGTGTCGTCATTCAAGCCAATCCCGACGAAGACAAAGCAGCCAGCGATCATGCGCAAGCCGGTGCTGCCGTATCCTGCTCACGCTTTGCCCCACATGAGCCCAGAGTTTGCGCGTAAAATCGAGAAGCAAGCCCAGAGCGCTGAACAGAGCAACTAAAACAAGACAATAGGAATTGAACAAGAGCCGTGTGTGCAGCCAACAAACATTTGTCAAATCATTCTCATCAATCCGCCCAGGTGGAAAAGTAAAAGATAATCGAGAAGAGTTATTTTCCCCCCGAAGATGAGAGCGGTCTTTTTCGCCTTTGTGTTATATTTTTTTACCCGATACTTCTAGTCAGACAGCGATCCAATTAGAAATCGGCTCAGAGGGACAAGCATCGAAGTTTAATTTTTATACGAAAACTCGCACGTCAGAGAGCAGTGTGACAATTCGCGAATAACGTGAGAGAGCGTTAGGCAGAACTTTTCCAGAACTGAAAAAGAAGTTATAGTTGTAATACTGCAAATAAAATGAAGAGACAATTTATTTTTTATCGAAAAACGTTTTTTGCGGGGCGATTTGCATGCGACGCCCGGCGCGAACTTTTGCCATTCGATATTTTCGTACGGCGAAATATATTTTCGGACATTCCCGTCCGGGCGTTGGCGGATGAACGTGTTCAATGTTCCTTCTGTGTGAGATGAAGAAAAAAACGAGTATACGCGAGAACGATTAAGGGTGCGATTCAAGAAACGAAGCTAGGCATTAGGATTTATTGATAAGTATCAGCTTTAGGTACGGCTATTTGCGAGCAATGTTCGATATACGAAGATTATAAACGTGTACAATAAACGCAAACTAATCATTACGTGAATGTATTTTAATCGTATGATAATTGTTTCAACGTAAATTGTTAAAAGTGGAACATAAAAATGCAAAAAATACCAAGAGAAATGTGTACTCTGCCTTTTCGTGTAATCCTCACAAGAAACAATAATATAATTAAGGAGAAATAATCGGGCTTAAAAGGAACCGTTGACATTTCTTTGATTGTAAATTAAAATTTTTTAATTGAATTATAATAATTTGTAAGTTAAATTGGAGAAAAGTGTGATCAAATTAACGTGCGGTGTTTCACTGGAAATTCGTTAGCAAACCGGCGCGCCCACCTTTTCGACAATAATTTGTTGGATTCATTGAGACGACAATATAGGGTTGCGATGTAATTACACAATTTTGAGAAAAATTACGCTGTTCCGTAACCATTGATATTATTTAAATAATTTATTTAACATATTAAGACAATTTTAAGCCCAGGTCTTTGTGCTTTTAACCATATGCCTGCTTGTTCGTTGAAGAAATAGTATATCAATTGTTTTAAACGAATTCAATGATTAATTCATTTTTATTTAAAAATTTTTAATAATTTTCCGAAAAAAACTACCTCGAACTTGTAAACGCGAGACATGATAATTCGCTTAAGAGCAATTGTGATCGGAACTGATTATTTCTCTGATCATCCGGAAATTTACAACTTTTGCACGCACATATTAAAATAGCATGAACAGCGCAATTGTAAGAGCGCATATATTCTTCCAAAATTCATTGTCAGAATGCGACGATTGTGTATAGGCTCGAATAATAACTTAGCCCATCCCAAATTATAAGCGGGTTATTTTTCCATAATCGATGTTTGAACCGGAACGATGATAGCGATCGAATGTATACTCTCCAGTTGGTAAAATACTCAGGATCAAATCCTGTTGGACTCCTCTTTTTCCTTATCGTAGACGTTTAAGCATTGAATTAATTCATGTTAAAAAATGTACCGATCGTTTCGTAGCAATAGAATGTTTCCTTTTTGTCTCAATGGAAAAGAAAATTTTTTCGTCTACCAAAAATGTGATTCGCTTCTATCGTCATTACGGTAGCAATTAAACGAAAAGAAAATACAAGACAGAACAAAACTGAATACTCTTAGCGTATAATTATAAGAGATTATCAGACACTTGTACACACACGAGACATTGCAAACCCACCGCAATATCTAAATACCAAAGCCAGAAACAGCTGTCCTTCCGAATACTGTATATTAATGCCATTTAAGCAGTGGCTTTACGTTTCAAAAAAAAGAAAAAAAAGAAAAAGAAAAATGTTCGTTGATTCAGCGAGAGTTTGAATTTTGGATACTCCGATCCATTTAATTTTTTTAATTCCCAAAATTGCATTTTGAAGATTTCAATTTTGTATCATTTAATTTTTTTAAACCTAATATCAACGTTACATATCGACTTGAAATTATTTTAACAAAAAGAAAAAATAAAAAAAAGAAAAGAAATGATCGCAGGTCCAAAATTGTCAAAGACTGTTTGCAAAACGAACAAATCAGCGCAAGCTCATTTCTTATAAATGAAAAATGGGATGCGAAAGAACAAAAAAACGTAAACCTTTGAACAAATGACGTTATAAGGTTTGCGTTTCTTTTTGCGAAATAATTGTACAATATAATTTTTTACACATCTAGTGGGTTACTGTATTTAAATAAAAAAAGCGTTATTTTATCCGAGGTTTAAGCCTTCGAGCAAGTTTGTATTTTATCTTCGTCACGTTGAAGATTTTATTATAACGGTTTCCAGATATCGTTTGTGCTATTAAACGTTGACCCTTTGACGAGGTTTGGCGTTTGACAGCCGCGATTGTTTTAGATCGTCGTAATTTAATGATTATACATAATTATACGCAGTTTGATGGGTTTGATTTTAGCGAGGTGGCCTTGCAGAGAAAACAATGTTTTCGACAAGGCTAACGATATCGACTTTGTCAGTATAAACGAACGTATAGACTGTATAATTATTCGAATAAAATGATTTGTTGGAAATAATCGAGTTATTTATTTGAAAAATAAATTCCTATTAACTTACAATTTTAATTGCTAAAAAAAATTCTGCATATGTTGGTACCAGCAAAAAATAAATTAAACTTTTTAACAAATTTAAAAAAAGCAAAACAAACTGAACTTAGTAATTCATTGAACAACTAACTAGATACTTTTTCCATTCTTCGAACCTTGATTAATTACTTCAGTCATCGTATTTTAATTTAATATAGAAATCAAACTGGTATCAGTTTAACTTTTTCAATCCCATAATGAAAACGCTTCATTCGCTTGTCATATGTTGCTTTCTTAAGTTGTCTCATTTCATGAATATATAATTGCTTTAATATATCTGAAAATTACAAGATAGATAGATCAGTATAAATCAAACACAATAAACTCAGTAATAAGGTAAAATAAATAATTGAATAAATTAAAATAATTACTAACAAATATAATAAAAAATTAGTGTTATACTCACACTCAAAGCTTTTCGTTTTTATATATTTCTCATTAATAGACACGAGTACTGAATCAAAAACGTGCTGGAGAAATTCTGGCGTTGTTCCGTCAAACAGTAAACTAAATTAGACCATTGGATGTCAGCAAATGTCGATACCTTGAGATCATATAACCTGAAAAAGATTATTTTTTATACATTTTATATATTTTAAATTTTTACCGTGAAAAAAATTATCTCTAGAATTATTTCTTAGAAATTTTCTTACAGCCCAATGATTTGACTTTTAACTTCATTTAGGTAAAGTGGCCTAGGGCAGAACAGTTGCATGTGTAACTGTAACAACCAATAACTCTTCAATTGATCTTTTGGAGCGTTCATTCTTGTCTCTAGTTTTTCCCATACGACATCTGGGATTATTGCATTTTTGAGTTTTTCAACGTTAGTACTCAGTGTCAAGTCAAGCAAATTGCTGACAAATTTTGAACAAAACTCGGTGCTAGAATTTTCTTTCTCCGCTGTAACAAAATAAAACAATATAATAATATGACAATTAGATAAAAATAATCTAATTCATCAGTTAGAAAATTTTTTTCAAATATAAGTTAGATACTTGTGTCTTACAATTTTTATTATCAATTTGAACACTGACGACATCATCCCACATTTCCATACCAGGAACTAAACTTTTTTTTCGAGTTTCACTTTCATTTTCTACGTCCATTTTTTCACTAAAATTCGAACTGTCACTATCACTCCCTGATTCTTGGCTCAATCTCGTATCAACTGGAGTGCTTCTAGCTTCCGAAATGCCAACATCTATACTCGACGCTGCATCTTCATTATCCTCCGAATCCTCCGAACTCCAATTCATGTCTGACAAGTCAGAATAATTTTCATGGGTGATATCTACATCTCTTTCATCATCAGGGTGCAATCTGATTTTTCCTTTGTAATATTGTAAACGACACTTGTAACTAAATCCATTTTGTAGCCTCAATTTAGGAACTAAGTGCTTATAGAGATGATTTAAACGTTCTGAAAAATACAAATAAAATTATTAAACCAATTATATTAAGTATAAAATAAGATATTCTTTTTATTATCAAAGAAGAAACAAAAGTTGTAGCTTAATATTTTGTATACCTTCTAAATTGTCACATCCTTTCGCAGTTCTAAGTATTATCATATAGGAATATTTCAGGAAACGTGGCGTAGTGCCGTCGAAGCATTTGGAAAGAGTATCGAACGAGAAATTTTCTTTGTTTGATTTCAATTTTATCAACCTTTAATATAAAATATCATCATATCAGATTTGTGATCATTATGAAGTAGTTACATTTTAAAAAAAAGTTGAATTGTTACAGTTTGATCAGTCGTATCTTAATATCATTGATGTAAATTGGTTTTGGACTGAATAGTTGTAAGTGCATATCAATCCACCATAGCCTCTCTAATTCACTCATGCCAATATTCATCCTTTCCTCGATTAATTTGAAAACATAATTTGGAATTTGAGCATTTTTTAACTGCATCACATCTTTGGACAATGTCAGCTCAAGTAAATGTTTCAAGAATTCTGTCATACGTTTCAAATCCCATAAGACTTTCATTTGAACTAAATGTACATCCAAAGAAATTATTAAAAATGTAATAAAAAATATAGTAATATACTTTGTTTCACTTTTATAAAATCTCTGAATTACCTTTAGGATTTATACTAGGAAGAGTTGTTTTTAACGCATCGTACCTTTTGGCAATGGCTTCAGGTTGTCTTTTTAGCAATTTTGCTATTTTAACAAATTTTTCCTCATCATCTTCTTTGAGCTCGGACATTTTCTTCATAATAACTTTGTCATCGTTCGCACTAAAAACTCTTGATCTAAAAAATGACCAATTTTTATTTATTTTATGAAACAATTAACAAAAATAAACTTGCATGTTAACAGAACTATTTAAAAGTTTTGCATACTTAACAATTTGATCGTTTAAATATTTGAAATGAGCTGCCACGCTAGGCACACATCTCCAGGGTAAACCTTTGGCAAGAAACTGAAAGAATTTTGTTCGATTCCTTGGTTCTGGAATATAATATACAAATTTTTTATACTCCATACGAGCAAAAGGTTCTGGAAAGTCTGAATCCCAGTTATGTATCTGAAAATGATATTAAAAAGAAAATGAAAAATGTGTCGTCGAATACAATAATTACATATTATTTCATAATTTATTCGCGTATAAGTATGTTGTATTCATAAGTAATTTTAAAATGTGATGATGAAAAAATTACTTCACAAAAATCTTCCCAGTTTTTTTTTACGATTGCAGATTCTTCAGGATTGAATCTGTTTTTCTTCAAGGTACAATATTTGTTGAATTGTTCTTTTTCTTTTTGTAAGAGGCTCTTTGAATATAATCCAATTTTATGTTGCTCAGGTACTTCATGTTGCAGTCGAATATCCAAATTCATCAAAAACTGAAATACTCAACAATGATTAAATCAATTTCCATAACTTTGCATTTAAAAAATCATACACGATCAAAAACATAAATATAAGATATCAAAATAGTAAACATCATTACTAAATATAAGTTCTAACCTTCAATTCTTCTTTGGTTAATGTCCTCTTTTCAGTCATCTTTATTGTTGATATTATTGTTGTAGATTCTGAATAAAAATGAAGAAGAACTTCAAATTACAACAGGGTCAATAAAAATTGCACAAAAAAGTACTCATTTCATATGTCACAACACAACAAACAACTACTTTGAAAAGTGACCGGTTGGTTTTGATTAAGGTTCTATTTTCAAGCGCGACAAGTGCCATATAGTGCTCCGCTACAAGTCTTAGATGGTGGTGACTGGTAATTATTAATGACAATTATAAACTACTGTAACTTATTTTTTTATTGATAAATATTTAGTTAATCATAAAAAAATACAAAATTTATTATAGTTTATACAAATAATCATGTTTATATCAATATTTTATATTTATGTATGAAAATGTTTATATCAATATAATATATTGTTTTGTGAATTGTTAAAATGATTTAGATGGCTGATCAACTTTTCGTAGATATGATTTGCCGGAGGGAACAGTAATTTCTTTGATATTACCATGAAACAATTTGTTTGCTTTTTTATCAGATATAGTAGGCTGAATCATGACACTTTCTCCTTCCTGTAAAAATAGTTTTAAATAAAATTTAACGAAAACTAATTTTCTTATTGGCACTAAAATTCATGTTTCATATAAATAAAATTAACAAAATTATGATTTTTAGATTACCTTCCAGTCGGCTGGAGTTGCAACAGGATGTTTGTCACATAATTGCAATGACTCAATGACACGAATTATTTCACTAGAACAAAAATTGAACATTAATATTTTCGTTGTGTCTGCAAATATTTTTGAATTTATCTTAAAAAAATTGTTAAAAAAATTACTCAAAATTTCGGCCAGTGGTGGCAGGATAAGAGATGAATAAACGCATTCGTTTTTCTGGATCAATAATGTAAACAGCTCTAGCTGATACTGGAATTCCCTCCGAATCCTTTTCCATAGAATCAATCATGCCCAGTAAAATAGCGACGTCTCGAGATTCATCATCTATGATTCGGAAGGGAAAGTCATTCCTCAGACGACCGTAACTTTTTATATCCTGTGACAAAAAATAGTTTCATTATTCTATTCTAAAAATAACAAATAAATTTGTCATGGAAGAAAATGAAGAGAATACAAAAAAAACGAATTTAGTATCGAGTATTCAAAATAAAAATGATACATGATGATTATTTTTGTTTACCTCGAGCCATTCTTCATGTGACAATACAGAATTACAGGACAAGGCAATGACTTGTACTCCAAGATTTTCAAATTTTGGGATAAGTTGAGCAACTTTTGCAAGCTCGGTGGTGCAGATTGGACTGAAATCATGATGGTAAGAAAACAAAATAGACCATCTGGAAATCAACAAAAAATAAACTTTTTGAAACATGAATATTTATAAAACTTTGATTATGTCGATATTAAAAAAAACAAATATGTTATTTAGACATCATTAAACAAAATTTTTTTTTCAACAAAAACAACTTATTGAAAATAGATGAACCGGATGAAAGTCATGGATTCAAAATATTCGACTGCACTTACGAATTATTGAGCCATTCGTGGAAATCTATAGGTCCCCAAGTAGTGTCAGCTTTGAAATTTGGCATTACACTTCCAAAGACGATCATTTTGATAAATTGACTTTTTTTCAATAAATAAATAGTTAAACAACAAAATTTCTACCGATAAGTTTAAATTTGTTAACAATAAGAAGATTGTTTTATAGCGCCTCTGTTGTCAATAATACAAAATACCAAATAGCGCGAAAATTTGAATAGAAAAATATGAAAAGTCAATTTCTTAAAATTGAAATATTGTAAATGATAAAAACTAAATTAATGTTTAAAAATACTTCAATTCAATTTGGATTTTCGATTATCATTGAAATTAATAATTAAAAGCGGAAGTTAAGATTAAAAAATAATTTTTGACTAGTCTTATATATGTGACAATTCTAATACCAGTGTCATCATATTTTGGATGGTCGCCCATTTCATCGGAAAGAAATAGCGGTACACTTTTAGAAATAATTTTGTTCGCACAGTGAAAAACTCAACGACGAAAGAAAAGAATAATTCCTTCGTTTTAAACATCATTCTTTGGTGTCTTCTCCAGATTTAAATGTACAAACCAGAAACATAAACTAATAAATGAAAACAATACTCTTTTTAACAATCATTTAAATATTTATTTAATTTTTCAATATTTCTTACATAATCTAAAAATTGCGATATACATTCGTTAATTTTCATATTCAATATTCGTCTCTGATAAACTATTTAGTAAATAACTCTCATCTCTTCAGGTTTTATTTTTTAATAATAGTAAAAAATGGAGCTTATAGTTTTGTTTCCGCTCATGATTTTTTTCGTTGTACATGCGTAGTTTTTTTAAAAATATCATTCATGTGTATCATTTAAACAAAAGTCATTCAAATCCCTCATCTCAGACGAGTTGCATCAATACGATACACTGAGAAAACGTTATAAATCATGTTGACAATACCACAATTTCATCTTGGAACATTAATCTTCTCTAATTTTACCATGCAACTACGATATATCCCACCTATCACAACATCTCTCTGCTATAAATACACTTATATAATTACTTTCCTTCAGTATACATTTTTCTCAGTGTAACACCTCTACTCAACACGAAACAAAAATAAATATATATATATATATATCTTATTTTTCATGTCTCTGGGTTAAAAAAAAATAACATTGACTGTCTCGTGTGGCGGTGTAAGGTAGACATCATCCTCGCGAGTATATCGATTCACAGAGATCTCTTTAGGTCGACTCTTTTACATATCTCATTTGTACTTGGAACATTATAAATCTCAATAGAACATGATCTCCCATTCTTTCGGGGCCGGGCTTTTGTTCGGCGTGTAATTCGTACTAACCGTCACAGGCATGCATTGGAAACAGTAGTTAGCACCGTTATTGTTGTCCCAATACTGTGTCCCTTTGCACTGAAAGCGCACGGCAAATTCGAGCCTCTGTCCGACGGTTAGCGTGTGACAATACAAAATGAACGAAAACTTGTCGCTCAGTCCATCGCACGAGTTAGGCACATAGGTGGCTTGCAGATCGCTGTAGTTGGTCCATGAGTTGAGGGTGTACCTCACGTGCACGGACTTGTGAAAGTCCAAGTTCAAAACCCTCACGGTACCTATGACACAGAACGTCTCGTAATCTTTAACAAGAGCGCTTTCCAGACATACGTATTTCAGTCGCAGCGTGTCCAGGAACGTTGCCAAGTAGCCCGGTTGTTGGAAGAGGGGAACCATCGTCTGGCTCGGACGTTGGCTCTCAATCTTGGCGGTCCACGGAGTGTCTGGAACGGGACTCGAGTCTTTGATGAACGAGTCGTCGTAAATGAGATCCGAGTAGGCCGAATTTGGGATCTTGGGAATCTCATCTAAAAAGGTTCTCACGTCAGCCAAATCAAGTCCCAGGACATCGGCAAATCGCACTATCTTCTTGCGACAGGGCGTGCTCGGCGGCGTCTTGCCACTTTTCAAGGAAGAGCACCGTCGAACCCTCGGCGGAGGCTCCTCTTCTTCATCGTCACAGACCTGGTCCTTGATTTCGTTTTCCAAGCTCGAGATGATCTCGGAAGCTTTGTGATTGACCTCCGAGCTGAGGTCGCTCTCGGAGTCCGTATGGTTACCGTTAAAAGTGCCAAAAAATTTGGATAGTTGATTCAAATCGTCGACCAAGCTGTTCTCGAGACAAGGTCCAGCGGAACTTACCGTTTCAGTAGTCTTAGTCCTCTGTATTCTAAGGTTAATCAGTTTTAAGGCTTCCGGTGAGTGAGTCGTTGGCTTATCACATCTGTCGTCGGATCCGACGACTTTGGACACGTCGTTCTCGCTCAGGCTCTTATCAACGATGCTCGGCTCTCTCTCCCTCGAACCCCTGAGCTTCTCGTCAACATGGATGAAGATCTGCGAGTCTGAGGATGATTTGATGATCCGAGTGTTCAGGTACAGGTCGAGTCTCAGTGGACTGTCCGGCACTGACATCGTGCTATCGTCGCTCCATAGCGACTCATGACTGGGCGACGTCGTGTCGGTCGAACTTTTTTGCGAATTGTCCAGATGCAGTTTTGGTATCTGGTAGCTCGTCTCGGACTCGTCGCTGCTTATTCTACTAGGAACTGAATCGCCGAGGTTAAGAACTCGCATCGACACCTCGCTGTCGGAATTATTGAGCGGGTCGAAAAATTTGTCACTCTTCTTCTCACTGTCCGACGAAAGGGGGTCGAAGTAGACTTCATCCTTGACTTCGTCGCAATCTTTGGCCTTTCTGGTTTTCTCGTTTTGCGACATCGAGAGGTACTTGTTGAGCTCAAAGTTGTCGGCGCCCTCCACCGGCGACCCTAAGGTTTCTTCGTCATCCTCGTCCGACTCTGCGACCTCATAATAGAGGTCCGTCTCGGGGCTGTTGGACAGCCGTACGTGCTGCTGGTCGAGATGATTAGATTGCTGGCAGTTCGATGACGTCGGCTCGGTGGTCTTCAAGGTCGATGCTGGGCTAATCCAGGTGTTTTCGCTCAGTTGCGACAGATCTTCTGTGGCGTCTTGATCGCCGCCGAGGTTGGACAGCCGTCGATGAAGCGACTTGGCAAAAGCCTCCGCTCTGCCTCGACAACTTGAGGGGAATAGGCTGGTCACTAAGCTGCATGACGATTCCTTCTGAGTGTTCCCAGGCGAATCTGTGCTACTCATGTTTCAGTACTCCTGGCTCTGTCAAGTTCACTCTTTGATTGTGCAAATATTTTCTTTCTTCTTTTTTTATCTGCTTTTATTTCTCTCTGTCAAATCTTTTTCTTTCAAGTTGCAATTTCAGTGACTTGTCATTTTAACAGCTCTCGAATCCTTGATCCGTTCACGTGGAGAACTGATGATTCAACATTTTTCGGCACCAATCTGTAAAAGATAATTGGTAATCAAATTAAATGAATCGAGTTAATCGATATCAAAATGAAAAAGAAGAAGGAAACGAGCAAATGAAAAATCATAACAAGTTGTAATGAGTGTGCGAAATAGTCATCGTCTTGGATAGTCAACACTAATCAGTTTTCGCGTGTCTGAGGTTCAAAGCGTGTAACCGAGACGCATCATTGACACGATTTATATTGTTTAACGTTTGTGGTAGGAGATTAAATTGAGGATGTATTGTCAAGTGTTTCAAATGTTTTTACCAGCAGCATAAAAAAGTGTTTAGTGGCGATATCACATTTAGAAGAAGATGCAAGGTCGAGAATCAGATGAACTGGCGGTTCATAGATGCTTCTCTCGGGCGAGCCAAAAATAAACTGCATTGCGCTGATATTTCATTTCATTTCTTATATCAAAATAAACGGTTGGGAATGTTCAAAACGGAACACAATGTGCATGCACCGGGTTTATTTTTCTAAACGAAAAGGACAAAACTGTTTGGCCATCATCGTTGGGATGAATATTTTTTCGTTTTTTTTTTTTTTTTTTCTACTTTTACAAATATTCAATTGGAGGGGGAAAGGGGCCAGATGAACTGCACCAATGGCGCTATAAACGTGACTTTAAGCAATTTCGCGATGACAACGTAATCAGCGCCGCGATAAATTGAGAATTGACTTATTTTAATTACCAAATCATCGCGCGATCCAACACAAACGACAGTTTTATATGCACTGACAGATTTGCAACTGTATTCAATACTAGAGTTATTTTATCTTGCGCCCGGTTATAAATACGTATACCGCTAAGATAAAATCCTTTTTTCTTCGGTCAATTTTCGACTTTTGTTTTGTGACTTGTTAATTGCACTCAATTAGTCCAAACTTTTTTCACGCTTTTTGACACCTCGCTGATAATAATCAATACCATGTTTACCACTTGAAAAAAATGTGATAAAAGTAATATGATCAGATTGAAAAGAGCATTTTTTCATTCATTATACAAATTTGCAAAATTGCAAGATAAAAAAAATCTTTAATATAAGTTATTGTAAAATTAAAAATTTACGTTGTTAATAAAAACAATTAATTTAAATGTGTTTTGACTTTGATAAAAAAAAATTTCATATAATTATGCTGAATGATTTTTTTTTAACTGAGCGGTGCTTAGAATAACAAACAAATAGGAGTAAACAAAACTGTCAGCTGAGTAAAATCTTGCTTAAATTAGACCAAGCTATATATAATAATTGGTCAAGTCATTAGTAACAGTTAATGGTATTGATGATGGGTAATGAAGATGAAATTCACTTTGTATTCATTGTGCATTTCAAAAATTTTTTTATTGCGCTCTCATAGAATATTGTTTGCACAATATTTTGGATTGTTTTCAACAAAATCTCAAAATTAGAATTCAGATTATTGGCAAGTATAATAGTGAATGGATTGAAAAAAAATCATTTCATTGTAATACTACAAATAAGATAACATGTTCAAACGCAAGACGACTATAATTATAGCACAAATCAACTCCATCAGCTCGCAGTTGAATGCGTAAATTCGAACGAGGTTTAGTTGATTGAACCCTCCGCTTCTTTGCGTCAAGTTTTATTTTTTTTTCTTTTTCAATTTAGTCGTAGCCGAATTGATGTCACACAATCAATTAAAAAAGAAAGAAAAACATTTTTGAGGTCTGACGCAACTGAGATGTCACGAATGAAAATCAACTTTTGAGTTTCTTTTGAAGTTTTCTGTCAGTTACCAAATGATGTATAGCAAAATGTATTATTAGAACGAATAAAATTGCACTTAATTGTGAATTGTTGAAAAGTTGAATAAAATGAAATATTTCGATGCAATTGTAATTATACCGGATAGGTATACGCAAAAAGTCCAAGCCGAAATTTCACGCGATGTGTCAACTTTTATTTTTATCACTCTCATTTGGCTCGAATTTGTGCGACTCACCGATGGTTTGAGATATGAGATTCACCATGGGGTAAACTTCGTTGGCAAATTTTGACACAAAAATCCTCCGCTCTCGTATATAACGTTCAATTCATATTCACTCAACATTTCTTGCACTTATTTACTAATTGTGCACTAATTCAGTGACACTGATTTAAAAAAAGGGGAACACCATGGAACATCGTCGCAGTGCAATTTTGAACGCGGGATACAAATTTTCGACCAAGTGTCAAGTTTGGGATAAACAAACTTTGGAGCTTTAAAGCCCGGCATTGATAAACGTCACGGGCCTCGTATAAAAATGAAACGGCTCTTGCGCGTCGCGACCACAAGGACAATGAAGGTCACAACGCTAGCCGGCACGCAGGTGCGCATCTGTGTGCGTCTGTTACGCCATGCGAAATTGTTTCGTTTGTATAGTGCGTAATATGAATCTGCACTACATAGTCTCAATTGTGCCGCAGATCTCTGCAGTATCAACTTGTGTCTTTTGAATTTTTTCGTTCAGGTTTAATTTTGTACACATTTAATCTTTTTCATCGCCGATTCATTCAAGGCGAAGAGGAAAGTCGAATTTGCGAAACACTTCAGAGACCTCACATTTAAAATTGTAATAACACAATAGTGTTTCAAAATCATTTTATTTTTTAATTGTTGTTATATTTTCTGTTCAAATGAAAATATAAATTTGTGATTTCAAAATTAAATTAGTTTTTTTTATCCCAATCCCAATGATTTTTTTGTGAAAAAAAAATGTTTTAAGGTTAACAATAACAACGAGGGCAAAACGAGACCTTGAATTTGCAAGATGCTGTCAGGAAAAATAGTAATCTTGACATGATCTTAAGAAAAAAGTTTATACAAATTATAAAAACCTTTTATCGTGTGCCATCTTTATAAATTCCTGGGAAAATCAAATCGACAAAATATTATTTCCGTCTTCCTTAAACCTTAAACTGTCAGGACGAAACGCCTGCGCAATATTATCCTCTACGATGGTATGTCAGAGAGATGACAGAAGAAATAAATCTTATCAGCATATAATATTGTTCCTAAAAAAATGAAATATCTATCAAAAAATATGTATCAACTACTGTCAATAAGATTGCACTATTAATTAATTAATTAGATCTCATTATTAAGTTTATCTCTCAATCAACGATACAATGAACTAAAAAATTCAAAAAATAATTACGACAAAAAAAATGTGATCTCTTTGGCTGAACTCTTATAAATTTTTGTGTAATAATCTCGTCAATTATAATTGGTTACATGATTAAATTTTTTACATTTGTCATTCTTTGTGATTGAAAAGTTGTTAATTGTAATTTTTATGCATAATTATAATAAACAGATTTTTCAATTTTTAAGACAAAAAGAATTTTGCCAATAAAATTTGTTTCAATGTTCAATTGATAAAAAATGTTAAATTAATAACAGTAATTAAAAAATAAAAGATGAAATTGTTTTGAATGATGAAGAATAAAATATTGTTTAACCATCAGTAAATCAAAGAAACATATCGTAAAAGAAGCAACATGAAATAACGTAAACAAATGCATCGCATAGAAAAGAGCACTGAGTGGTTGTTTTGTATATCCGCTGCTACCAACATCACGGAGAGTGCATTTCCGAACGCACTGTGGATTGTTAACAGCGCTCTTAAAACCAGACAGTCACAGACATTGTGGTGTTGCTGAACGGATTTCGCGCGCGTTGGAGAGGAGCGATCTTTTATTTTGGAGTCGGTGATTGGGTGATGTGGAGTGTGCGATCAGATGGACGCCTGGACTGTTGGATGCGTCTCCGACTGTAGTGGATGGTCGTGATCGAGATAACAGTTTCCGATCTAAGATGGCCAGCGCGTCAAGCGACAGTCGCTTCTCGGGCGATCGGCTGGCGAGTCGGCAGTGCGCGCGCGTTATATAATAAACAAATCCATCGACAAGCTCCAAAACACAATCAGCTGATGAGTGAACACTTCAGCAAGGGCAAACTGCTTTGGTCACAGCGGTCATGGCGACAAGCAGTTCCGAGGGCTCGTGTACCGCGCCCGCGGACTTTCAGCTCTCATCCGAGCTCGACGACGTCTCCAGTCGTCTCAGCGTCACACTCCTCAAATGCTCGCTCTGCTACAACAGCAGGCGCGTTTTCTACTGTAAACAATGCATCCAAAATGGAGATTTCATCCACTCCACGTCCGTCTACTCTGAACGGTACACCTTTTTTGTATTCGTAACGTACAATTTAATTGCGCACATAGATGCATTTCCTTTTTGGCAACATTCAACGCTCAATTTTTGTTCGATGTCATTTAACATTGCAAACGCGAAAGTTTAACATTCAGAGTTAGACGTCACTCTCGTCACATTTATTTCTGACAGATTCTTTGTTTTGTTTTGGGATAGCTGTTTGTTTTGTAAACACAACTTTTATTCGACGTCTGACAGTTAATTAGAGATGCAAATGAGTAAACAACCAGCTACTTGCATGATATTGCTGGTTATCAAACAAAAAAAAAAAATACAATGACAAGCTTGTCAGCTGATTGATTCCACCAATCACAAGTACTTTTAGTTGCGCTTTAACAGGTTTAGCAAACTTGATGTTGCACTCCAGTCGATCAGACTGATTTATTTTCATTGGGCAACAATGTCGAATACGGAAATTATTCAAATGGCAAATTGAAAATTTCAATTTCAAAATCATTTGTGTTCAATTATTTTCTTGTTCCCAAAATTTATATTGGTAAACCAAATTTCTCAAGGTGTTGAAAAAACAATTTTTTTTAATTAAAATCCAATTTACATTTTTGATTAAAAATCTGCAGATAAAAACTGAAAGAAGAAATTCGTTAATTCATTGTTTGCTTTTTCATTTTAAGTTGTGTCAAACAAGTGAGAGTTGATAAAAAAATTGCGTTATCAAATAATTTATGCAAGTTTACTTTAAGTCACACGTGTTTCAGGGTTCGCCGACAAACAGTTACGATTATTGCGTCTCAAAACAGCGAGGAATTCAACTTCAGGATAAATGTATGAAAGCACTGGAAAAATATGAACAAAGAGATAAAACGGTAAGGGATTAAGTCATTTTTTCATTCTGAAGGCAAAAATTAACAAAAATTAATATATTCTTTTTTCAACAGATTTGTGATATAAATACTTGTAAGGAACGAGTGAAACTCCTACAAGTGTTGGTAAATGAGAAGCGGCAAAGTATAAACAGAGGTAAAACGAGATGTTTCATACGATGAAAAAATCCAATTTCAATATAGAAAATAATAATAATAGTTTCAAAATAAAATATTCTTTTTTTAGGTACATGAACATCTAAATGTCTTAAAAGATGTGAATTTACAACTAGCTCTAAGACTGCCGAAACATGAAGAACGAATTGAAAAAGTTCAAAAATTTTTGAACACTCTGAAGCAACGGCAGGAGAAGCAAAAGGAAAATTTGGAGCGAAAGCGACAACTTTTAAAGAAAGTAATTAGAGTCGCCACAAAACAGCTCATCCAATATATTTTTCCACTCGGCCAGGTTGATTCAGCAACTGAAAGGTGAAACCATATTTTCACAATCATATTCCTCAACTAAAACGAAGATAAACCATCTTTTTAGTTGATAAAAAAATCTAAATTGTTAACTCATTGAGGTCGTCAGTCCAATAAACTTCCATTCAAATTTGCAGTAGTCTGTATAGCAACGAGGAAGAAAGTGGACATTCAGACGTTGTTACTTGTGCATTGGCAGATGCGTCTGGTACATCATACGTAAGAGGAAAATGGATCAACGATACAGAGAACAGCTTGGAGGTGCAACACCGTATTGTTGCTCCCACTTTGCCCGGATCAGGCGACTACAACGCATACCTTCTATGGGGTAAGTTAATTTAATTAAATTTATATTGTATCAAAATTTAAACTGTTAAAAAAATTGTACAACATTTTATTGATGTAGGTTTTAATTTAATTGCTTTTAAAATTTTTCTAGTGGCGCAAAACAAAGACGGAGTGCCAGGTGGAAATAAGGAAAACGCTATGCACAATCCGGCGTACAACATAAGCGCGGCTCTTACTTATGCGACTCAATTAGTAAACATTATAGCATACTATCTTAATATAAGACTACCATACAAACTTGCTTACAGGTAAATTAAAATCCAATTAAACAATATTTCAAAACCCAACAAAAAATTATAGTTAAAAAAAACAAAATTTTTATATTATAATAATAATGTATTATTGTTTCATTATTTTGCAGTGAATTCTGTGGTAGTGAAATGTCAGACCAAAAATTTGCTCGCAAAGTGGCGAGGCTCAACAGTAACGTTTTACATTTGTGTTTCACTCAGAACACGAATATCTCTGTTTTACAACCCATGCATACTCTTCAGAACATAATGCATTTGTTGAATACTGATATCAGCGATCTTGGACGGTACGTGATTTTATTGACACTCAATTGTCTTATTCAAGAATTTGCACTTTTTAATCAACAATAAATGGAAACGATTTTTTTTTTGTTACAGAGTTGGACCAATTGAAGTTGACCCCAATGTTATGGCACAACTTCACAAGCCCCTTATTGCGGATTTAGAAAATAGCGACGATTCTGCTTCTGACGAGGAGGAAGATGCTTTTAATTGGGAGTGGGAAGCGGTAAGTTTTCCCATTATTTGAATGTCTGAATCATTCATCTCTTTTATAAAATATTTTGAATGATGAAATTTGTTCATATGAATGATTATTCGCAGGTTCCAAATGTTGCTTGTCCAGAAATGGTTGTACCTGTTCCGGGTTCGGCTGCAGCTCAGCAATCATCAAGTGTGCAAGTTAACCAAAGCGTGGCAGGAGGTTTAGTTACAAGCGCAGCAGCCAGTATTGTTTCAATCTGGAGAGGCTGGACGACCAACAAATAGAATTTACCCGTTGCACAAAAACGCCAATAATTTTCTCTACTTTATAACTTTGATTTCATGATTCGATGACATAGGCTAAAAAATTTTTTTTAAAAGTAAAACCATATCTTGAAGATACGTCCTATTTTGATATGTTTGTTCAACCGATGACAGAGGAAAAGTCATTCCACTTCTGTGACACGTTGGACAAAGCATCATATGTTTTTTGTGGACCACTGATTGAAAAGTTGTCATACTTCAGCGGAATTATCTGTAATCACATCTGTCAGGATAACATGGGACGAATTTTTTTAATTAATCTAAACTGGAATAAGCGAACTGTTTGCGATTTGTTTTGAGAAGTTGCCTTATAAGAGCTAACTTTTTTTTATTTTTAATTTATTTCTTTTTGTATGTCTTTGACAAAGTAAAACTTTTTATGTTTGTGAATAAATAAAATGATCATCGATATTTCATTGTGGTTTTGTTAGAGACGAGGAAAATGATTACCTTTTCATAATATTAACAATAATCCGAAAAGTGAGGCAATTTTATTGAAGATACAATAAACGCACGTTTATAATACGAACTGAAAGTTGTGGTTTTAACGTGGGTAGGAGGATTTCCGTACGAGATGAATGATCGACTGAGTAGATTTATAAGAAGTTGTTTGTTTGACTGTTTAAGAGGAGGATAACAGTTTTGTTTGTTGAGACAGTGACCGTTCCAGATCTCACCAAATTGCGTAAATTTCGTTCCGATGATGTTACTTGTTAATTTTTGTATTGCAATTTCAGTTGTTAAAATAATGTCAAGATGTTGTGTCGGTCTTGAAAAACTAAATCAACTTTTAATTTCCATTCTCAATCTGTACGCTTGTGCTTTTTATCAAATTGTATGAATAAAAGTGGTGTGCGAAAAAAGGAAAAAAGTTTATGTACAAAAAAATGACACAAGTTAAGATTGTAAATATAAGAAATCGATATTGAAATAATAATAAATCAGCGGCCTGCATCATTTGAGGCGAATTTGTGATAATTGTCATCGATCAATAATGTGACTTAGTGTGATCCACTGAACGCAATTCTGACATGATTAAACGAAACCACGTGATATGTGATAAGTCAATCAGAAACAAGTAAAAAATTTTTGCTTCAAATAAAAAGAAAATACAAAAAATAATAATAATAAAGAAAAAAGATGAAAAAAGTTACAGTCGGATTCATATTTTTCTATTCGTTCTTGCTATAGGATTGAACATTCTTCACGAGTTTCTATCGATAAGTAGTGCGACAAGAGATGACTTATCAAAAATCAGATATTTAACTAAATAAAACTAACAAGTGATAAATATTGCACGAATTTAAATCGTAAGTTTAATCGACACTGTTTTCCAATTCTCGTTCTTTTTTATGTAACAAAAAACATCAGTGTACCATCTTCGTGGTTTTTTATAATTTTTTTTATATCATTTATCTCCAATTGTATAAATAATATATCTTTTGTTGACTGAATATTGAACCCGTAAAGTCGATATGTAAATTTGAAATTCTTGCAAGGGAGACAATTTTTTACTTTGTAAAAGCATCAGCACAAAGTTCATGCTATGAGAATTTTTAAGGCGATTTTTAACCTTTGAGACCGAAAAACTGTTTGTTGTCTTTAAATTAAAACACTATTTAGATAAGTTTTTAAAAAATTAGAAACAATTTCACGTTAGCAAAATTGTTTGGTAAAACAGTTCAGAAATGATTTTTGAATTCTTTACTGGAAATTAAATTGAAATGATTTGTTCAGTCTCAAAGGTGGAATTTTACCTTTTTCAATCAATCGACACTGTTGTACAGTAACTTTTGTGCGTGTAGAACCAACATTGTTTAGATAGTTCGAGATTAATGAAAAATTGCCATTTGTACATTTGAACGATTGTGCGCTGTGTGTCTGATATAAATTGTGCGAGGTGGCTATGTTTTACCTGAACAAAGTTTCAATGTGATATCTCAAATGTAAAATAGAAAACATGTTTTGTACATCTAAGTTATTACATGTTGTAATAAAATATATTCAATGCGAAAAAACAGATTACCTAATAGCAAATTTATTTATAATAATAATAATAATTTTTATCATTTAAAAAAATTAAATGTATTTATTTTTATTTTTTATAAACAAAGTTTAAAACATTGTTAGGAATTAAAATATCCAACACGTGGTACAACCTACGTCAAAATTTAAATGGTTACGTCTCATCACGCAAAAATCATCTGATCGATTGTCAGCTGTGCACTGCCACCTGGCATGTTCTTTCTTTCACATATATTTCATCATTTTTTGTTGTTCTCATCAAAATATATGTTCTGTAAGAAAAAAAAAATTATATATATATATATATATCCAAAAACAATTTAATTTTGTAAACAATTTTGTTGCATGATTATACTTTCTTTTTTTATATATCTTATCTTAGTTCAAAGTTAAAATTGATTAATAAAATCATTGGAAAGAATAAACAAATGAAAAATATAGATATATCTCTAGTTACATTGTTGCAAAAAAAGTATATTCATTATGTGTGTGAGAAAACGATTTTTTCATGTTTGATTTATAAAGTTGATAAAAAATCGAGCGATGATTTCTTCTTGTCTCCAAGGTTGTGTTCCCATTGGCTAACGGAAGCCGACGGGCAAACCCAGACACTCAAAATTATTTCACACACTACGTGTTTGAATGTAGCCTGCATCTCAGGCTCGTACATATCAGAAGATCATTATTTTAAACCCTTGTGCTGAATCTTTTCAACCTTTCTCTAAATTTTTATTTCAAAACAAAATCTAAACAAACAATATTTTATCCTTCATCATCAACAATGATTGTCGTAAACAATGCGAAAATGTAAACAAAGATCAAAAGTAGTAATAATGGATCCTGAAAAAAATATAATTGCAAATTAGCAAAAAGCAAAAAAAAAAGTTTCTTAAAAAATAAATCTTTTGATGCAGTTTCGAAAAATTGTTTAAAAACTGAAACGATTGATTTGAGCTGTTTAAAGGGGGAAATATTGGTGGAGGGAAGGGAAAAGATTCGTCCCTGTATCCGCCGGGTGGTCACGGGTGCGCAGAAGGCGAAAAAACACGTCTGTGCGCGCCCAGCCGAGAAAGCCGCCGCTTGGTTCGACATTTTCGCAGTACGCCGGAGATCACGAAGTTCACAGCTGGACAATCTCGTTGAACAATCTGAAGAAACTGACGAAATGGCTGGGGAAAAGCGTGTTCAAGAGCGAGAGGAGGTTGTACTCGAGCAGAGCATCATCCTGGTCGACATCGAGGGCACTACCACGAGTATCAGCTTCGTAAAGGTAACAAAGGCGACTGTGCCGGCATGCCGGCACAGCCTTGCTCTCTCTGCTTGCCATCCATTTTTGCGTCCGTTCAACCGTCTTTGACCTCGCGAAAGTTTCCTTTTTCACAAACCCCACGAGCTTTTTCGACCAGATTAAATTGACCTTCTCATAAACCTCTTCGTCCTTTCAAAAGTTGCGTCTTTTTTTTTCATTGAAACTAAAAAATATATTTTTTTGTTCATACATCAGTTCAAATTGTTTATACAAACCTTTTAATTTGTTTTGTAAAGTAGATACCCATTTTGTTTAGCATGTGGTTGGGACTTTTTTCAAAAATTTTGGCCAAATTGTTTAAAGGGTGTGGGAGGGCAGGGGGTATCAAATTACAAAAGCGAACAATGAAAATCTGGCCGCAACTCGAAGTTCGTAGATTTTTCGTTTGTCCAAAATGAAGTTTAAAGAGCAAGAGACCGGTGTGGTTCGAAGCTGCTTTCTTCTCGACCAAAAAATCTGTTCGGCGCACGCAATTTCCGTTGCACGCCATTTTCCGGCGTAACTGTTGAAAATTGTACGTTGCCAATGAATCGAGCTTGTCTAAGGCTAAGGTCAAGTTGCTCGCAGTAAATATGAAGACCAACTTGTGTCTCACGACAAATTCTGCCAGTTTTTGTCATTGTTTTTCATTGTTTAAAGGGCCCTCGCGAGCGTTCAATTTTTATAAATAATTCTTGCATATGGTTTTTTGTTATTAATTTTCCGGTACATTTTGAAATCTCATCACCACAACCTGCTGCTGGACATGAAATCAAAACAATAGATTTGTTTTTGAAAAATTTTCGGTTAATTCTTACGTCGCTCTTGTTTTCAAGCATTTTGTTTTTCAAAATTCTTGTATCTTGGCGAAACTGATCCACCTTGTATAATATGACTTGTTTAGTTAAACATTTTTCAATAGATTAGAACTGGTGATGTTTTGCGAATCATAAATTTCAACCGTTTGGAAATTTTTTAAATATTTCAAGATTACTTTGCAAAAATAATATTGTTTGAATAAATCAATATTTTTTATATTTTCATACAATTCTCAATTCTCAATGTGATCTTATTGTTTATGTAGTTATTGATATTTTTATTTACTTATATATTTCATTCATCTTGCAATTATTTGTTGTTATTATTATTTTGTTGAAAATAAGAAATTTTTTAAATTGTACCTTTTCCCTCTAGGATACTTTGTTTCCCTATGTACGAGAGAACTTGAAAAAATACATCGACGACAAATGGGACAATGAAGAATTCAAAGCCGATTTGAAGAAACTTAAAGAACAGGTAAAATTCTAATTTTCAAACATTTTGCAATTCTAAAATAAATGAAAATACTAATTCAAATTTATAAACTGAAAAAGAATTTTTTTTCTCAAGTTTATCAAAACCACTTTAAAAGGCACTTTTTTGCAATAATAAAATGTGATCATGATATTAAAATAGTAAGAATTTTCTTCTTGACAATGAGGTTCGGAATTGGACCAATAGTAGAGAAGAAAGCACAGGCAGCTGCCATGGTAGTTAGTTACTGACCTGAGTTATTCTTTGTTCCCAATTCACTATCAACTTCGTATGCTGCTCACCCTCCTTACAAAAGTATTCTGTGGATCTGCAGTATCAACTAACCTGCTTGAGAATTGTGCCTGCGTGAAAAGTAATTTGACAAAAAAAATTAAAAGAAGATTAAAAAGAAGTTTTTTCAGTTACAGATAAAATTTTCAGATGTACTTCTATACTGCAAATATAAAAATCCAAAAACAATATTAAAAATAGAAAAGCATACATACATGATTATTATTAATTTTGCAGTTATTATTTCATTAAAAGTTGTTGCAATATTTTTTTTATAAATCTTGAAAATTAATATCAGGCAAAACAAGACGAGGATGACAAAGTAACCGATGTGGTTGCAATAACGGATGCGTCTACTGACGAGGAGAAAGAAAGTTTGATGAAAAATGTCTTGTGGCAAATGGACAATGACAGAAAGACTGGGGCATTAAAGCAACTTCAAGGTCACATCTGGCGAGAAGCTTACAAAACTGGAGCTGTAAAAGGACAGTGAGTAATTTGATACAATAAATTGATCCTAATTTTTTTTTAATACATTAATCAAGAATTGATAATATCGTTTGTTCAAATAATTAATTTTTAATACAACTTTTGCAGCATTTATGAAGACGTTAAAGAGGCTCTAGAATCTTGGTCCAGCAATGGAAAGAAGATATACGTTTATTCCAGTGGCAGTGTCGAGGCACAGAAATTGTTATTTGGACATTCCGAAAAAGGAGATTTACTTAAGGTAGTCTATCAATTTCATAAATACAATTTAACCAAATTTTATAGGAAAGCGATAAATATACGAAAGTGGACGTTATATAATATGCAGGATTTTTTTAATTTATCAGAGCGGAACGGAGACTTTGAACTATGGCCGACTCGCCCTTTATTGAAACTCAATCTTAAAGTTTGTTATGATCATAAAATAATATGATTTTTTTCTCATTTTACAGTATTTCAGTGGCCACTTTGACACAGAAGTTGGTCCCAAGCAGGAAGTAGCTAGCTACAAAAATATAATCAATAAAATTGGCGTTGAACCGTCCGCAGTTTTGTTTCTTACTGACGTTGCCAAAGGTATAATTTTTAATACCATAAACATTATATAAATGAAAAATTGGATAAATGAAGTTTAAATTGATTGAAACAAATATCGATTCATTTTCCAGAGGCTGAAGCTGCAAAGGAAGCTGGTCTGAACAGTATTATCGTTTCACGCGAAGGTAACGCACCACTTAGCGAAGAAGACCAAGTAAAATACACGGTTATTAAATCCTTCCAAGACTTGGTTTTTCAATCACCATCGAAACGTCAGAAAATAGAAGACCCTCCAGCTGAGGCTGAAAAAAAACTTCAAAATGGTAATAGCGTAGAGGCTACTGCAGAACCAATGGAAACAGAAGAGGCTGCCCCAGTCGCAGAAGAGACAAAAGTCGAGGCCCCAGCGACCGAGTCTAAAGAAGCTGTCGAGGCCGAGCAAGAGAAGAAGGAAGAAACGAAAGCCGAGGAGAAACCCGAAGAGAAACTAGTCGAAGATAAGCAAGTGGAAAAGAAAGCGACAAGTGAGACAGAGAATATGGAAATTAACGTAGAAGATACCGACGAGAAGGCTGAGGGGAAAAAAGCTGACGAACCGGAAAAGGTTGTAGAGAAAGTCGTAGAGAAGAAAACTGAGGAAAAGGTAGAGGAGAAAACTGAGCCAGAAGTAGAGAAAAAGGAAGAAACGAAATCTGCCGAAGCTGAAGAAGTGAAGAAAGTAGAAGAAGCGAAAGAAGTCGAGAAAGTCGAGGTAACGAAAGAGAAGGAGGAAACCGAAAAGAAAGAGGAGGTTAAAGAAGAGGTCAAAGCTGAAGAGGCGATAACGAATGGTGACACGAAAACAGAGGATAAACCAGAGGCGAAGTCAGAAGAGAAGAAAGAAGAGGAGGAGAAAAAAGTAGAGGTTGTAGAGAAGGAGGAAGCCAAGACTGAAACGAGTGAGACGAAGGAGGAGAAAAAGTCCGAGGAGACGACAAAGGAGACGAAGGAAGTCGACGAGGGAGCGGAGAAAAAGGTGAATGGCAGCGCGGAGGAAGTGGAAGTAAAGAAGGACGAGAAAACGAATGGCGAGGAAGAGAAGAAAGACAAGCCGCACACAAATGGCGTAGAGACGAAGGAAGAAGAGAAAAAGAGTGAGGAGGCAGTGCACAACGGAGAGAAACCCACCGAGGAAGCCATCAAGGTGAAGAAGGTGGTGGATCCTGTGGAGAGCGCTGCGGAAGCCGAACCCGTGGTGACGCCAGTGGCTGTGGCCGCAACGTCCTAATTCTTAGATGGCCCTCAGTACATAACCGCTACCAACAGTACTTATATTTAAAGTATAAAACTAAAGAGGTGGTCATGCGCACTGCCCGATATAATTCTTACAACGTTTTGATATAACGTGGTAGTCTAAGTCATTGCTCACGGTACACGCTCTTTGTGTCCCTTTGTCGGAGCTTCACTTACTCCAAGTCTACCAATTAGGTCTCTAAATATTCAATCATGGGTTTTTTTTTCTAATCAGTGTTTTTTCTTGATTCCGCGAGTCGACAAAAGGACACAAAGATCAATTGTTTTTTTTTCTCGTCTTCGTTCTCTTATGGCTACGACCGACAAAGATGTATAGAAAAAGCAACACAACGCGTACAGCGTGTCTCAGATTCGATCGTCTTTTGAGCCGATTGTTCATTACTGTTTTCAGCTGTGATTCGAGCGTGCGGCGCTTTAATACGTGTTCCTAATGCAAAAAAATTTTGTATACTTTTTTATCGAAATATTTATAGTAACTTAATTGTATTTCTTATTTTGTTTCTAATTATTGAAAGTGATTGCCACTTGGCGAGACCGCTCTAGTATTAACTTCCAAGGATGATCGAACTTGTCATTCGCTGTAAGTTTTAATTCACTACTGTCGCTTTTTTGATATGCCAATTTGAACAAACAAAATAGTCTTTCTCTATTTTTGAAGAAACATTTTTCTACACGACTCAATCCTTTCGCTCAAGTTGGTTACAAGAAGTTACTCAGTGCCAAATATGTTCATTATGTTGATGACACAGCAGAGGATACCCGTTTTCCAACTGAACACGTTCAATTTCTGTCATGAATTTAAAGCAATTGTTAAACCTGTACAGCAACAAAATGTGCAACTGCAAATGGATAAAAACAGAATTTCACAATCTTGTTTTTTCAATTTCAATTCACTTTTGTTCTGCACGTTCATCAAAATTGCTTTAAAAGAAAAGAAAATGAAAGTGAACCGGTTATTTTAGAACAGGAAACGGGCCTCTAGAGTCCATCATGTTCGCGTAATTTTTTGTCATAAATTTTGCGAATGAAAGGCAACATTTAACGAAGTAAGACTGAACTGGTAACTTGAACGGGATCGCGCTTTTGTTATTGTAATGTTTAAACATGCGCGTTGTACTTATGTCTCGCTTAGTTTTTTTGAAATACCTTTTCTGTAATGCTATTTTCAAGTCCACGAACAATTTTTTATAACAAGTTTATAATTTAATACAGTCTATTTTATAAATGACCACGAAAAATGAACCGCGATTTAATCGCATTTTTTTTGTTCTGTATTAACTCTGTGTGAAAGTATCGTTGTTCCGTCTACATGATCTATTTATTATGTTTTCTTCAACGAAAAACAATTAGCTGTGATCCTAACGATTAACTACTAACATTCGAGATAGTACCATTGCTCAGAATCGTGATTTTTTGTTATGTCTAGTATTACGGGTGGAATGAAAACAACGCATTTCTATATTATCTTCCTGTTTTCAATTTCTTCGGTAGGGTAGAATTAAAAAAGTATGTTATAACAAAAACAAGGAGGAAAACAATTTAATTTTGTTTCTCCCTTTTCTCGTGCGTTTGCGCTGCGATGGCGAATCACTCGCAGACCTCTCTCTTTTGCAAAAAAAAATCGAAAAAAGTAAAAAAATCTGCAAAAAAAATGTAAAACAGACAAAGTAAGTAGCAATACGGTCGAAATTTTAACATTAATTTTTGCTCCAGCCAGTAGGACAGACTTGTGTTGTAATTCATGTCGTGTATACGTTTTTATTTTAATATTTAAGTAGCAAAACAATGTCTCATCTAAATCTTTTGGGATTAAGTAATTTTCTTTCATTGATTTGTAACATTCCTCGTCAGGTCAGACACACCTGAACAATAACAGACACTTCGGCTCAATTTTGGCATCAGGACACGCTGCTTCTGATAAATTTCTGACTGACTTTCACCATCCATTGTATCATCCCATCTCATATCATCCTCATCAATTTTTCTGCGTCGATAGTCGGAATTCTTCGGGGATGTCGTGTCTTTCTGCCAAAGGATGCGAACTGGGGAACGTTTTAACAATTTTGTTCTTTTCAAAATCTACACCTTTGCGATTTTATTTAATCTTTTGTATTCTCATGCTTGTTTAGTTCTGTAAGCTGCGACATTTGTGGGAAATTGGAAATGATCGTCGTTTCGAAACATTTTTTTAAACAAATTCTTCATTCTATCTTAAGAATAAATCGAAGTCAAAAAGTATACTAGTGTTGTGTTTTGTATAAATAACCATCCCTTTTCACAATTATTTGTGATTAATTTTTTATTTTAATTACATTATGTATATGTTAATGTTTATATAAATATTATATTATATTTTATTACATAATAATATAACATTCAAGTACAATAGTAAATAAATATTAATAATAAATGAATACAATTGCCCATTTGAGATGAGCAATTTATGTAATTCACTAATGTTAAACGTCAAGTTCATTATATATTTTGTAGCAGTGTTTGAAATCGAGATATCGAAACTTTCGAGTTGTCAAATAAGTTCGACCGAGAGACGGCGCTTCGATAACAAAATGGCTTCAGTGCCCTGTCAGATTAGAATGTTATTAGTCATCTGCAAGTGTTTTTGAAACGTATATCAGCTGGATGTACGCACCAAGTGGCAGAAGTGTCTGACCAGGGTGTTGCCGTCGAGATACACGGTCTCAATTTCATGATATTTTGATATACAAGATGGGATTGTTCACAAACGTGTCCCCATTCGACACCGATGTCGGTAAGTCCGTCGCTGGCTTTAATTCATTTACGATCGCTGACATCATTCGACGCAATTTTTTACTCCTCGTTTCACTTTTTTTGTCTCCGTTGTCCTTTTCACACTAACCGGACAAACCTGAAGGTTAAGATCTGTGGTCGATTTTCTGTTCCGAAAGAGATGCGATTCATTGCATTTTTATCTCCTTTAATCTTTTTTTTTTAATTTATGATTTTTGTTATTGAACATTCGCGAACAAAATTATAATTTCAATAAATTTAGCTTTTGATTGACTTGGCTGAAATTGATTCAAGAAATCTGTTAACAAGTGTCATTTGATACATTGTAATCTAAATCAACTGTCAATGTTACACTAACAATGATAAAACATTGTGGCTTCAATTTATAAATGTCATAAAATTTATTAAGTGAATCACGTTTTTTCCAATTCAACGTTCAAAGAAAAATATTTTAAATGACGATTAATACAGCCATTATTTTATGTATATACCATTTTCATATTATCAAGTTTAATAGTTAAATTTATTAAACATTTTAGTGCCTTTGTTTATTTTATTTACTTTGAAATATGAACAATTGAATGAATTATTTTGGTTTCAGAAAAAGTCACTAGTGCGCATAACACCTCGGAGGATTGGGCTTTGATAATGGACATTTGCGACAAAGTTGGCAACTCCAAGGAAAATGCTAAAGATTGTCTACGATCGATTGTCAAGAGACTAAATGCCACAGATCCACACATCCAAGTTCAAGCAGTGACTGTAAATGCAACAAACGAGCTTCGATTGAATTTATAATATTTAAACTTACGATTTTGTTTTTACAAGCTGTATATTTTGTTGCAGCTCCTCGATGCCTGTTCCAGCAACTGTGGCAAAGCTTTTCATTTGGAGATTGCATCGAGAGAATTCGAGGCTGAACTGAGAAAACTGATCTGCAAGAGTCACCGAAAGATCGCCGAGAAAGTGAAGATGTTGTTGAAAAAATGGGTTGAGGGTGACTTCAAATCCGACCCTCAATTAAATTTGATACCTAGTTTGTATAATAAATTAAGGAGCGAAGGCATTGACTTTTCGTCCTCTTCAGAACCGGTATGAATTTTTCATTTTTTTTTCATTTTGCCAATAATCAATTTTAGTTATAATTCAAAACGTTTAACCGTTTGTTTATATTCTTTAAAATTTTCAGGTCAAACATTCCACTCCTTTAAGTAAAGATCCTAATGTCGTTTCTAATTCACAAGAAGAGGAAGATATTGCTAAAGGTTTGTTTTTTCTTTTTATATTATTATAAAAATATGTTATTTTTAGTTTTCAAATGAATTGGTAACAAATAATTTAATGTTTAATATCTGTTTTAGCCATCGAATTGTCTCTGAAAGAAAGTAAACAACACCAACAGATTGCAGCATCCTACAGTTCGCCAAGTTCGAAAAAGACAACTAGTTTGTATCCGCATGTTAGTTCCACGCTGAACTCTGTTGCTTCTAAACCAGAAGAAAAGCAGCCTAGGAAAGTAAGGGCGTTGTATGACTTTGAAGCTGCTGAGGATAATGAGTTGACTTTCTTCGCAGGCGAGATTAGTAAGCGTTATTTAAATATCAATGACTAAGTTGAATGAAGCTTAGTGAACATCTTGAAATACCTCAGATATTATTTTGCAGTTTACGTCTTGGATGATTCGGATCCAAATTGGTGGAAGGGTAGCAATCAAAGGGGCGAAGGATTGTTTCCATCAAATTTTATTAGCGAAATTTCATCGTCCGATGCAGAACAAACCTCTAGTAATTTTAATTTTTCTTTAACTCTATCATTTATTTATAAATTTTTTTCGGCAATTACTTATTATTTAATAGTATTTTTCTTGACTAGAGAAGATGGCAGAGAGTTTTCCCACCGAGTGAGCAGGTGAGCTCACGAAGTGAGACAACCTCTGCCATTCTCTCAAGTTAAGAACATGACTTTTTCTTTACGAGCGAGGTAAAACCATGTGGTTTTACCCGTCGAGTAGAGAAAATTCATATTTTTTATGCATTTATGATGTTTTACTTTTTTTAGAAACAGAGGAAAGCAAGAAGAAATCAATTAAATTCAAAGAAGAAGTCGAAGTTAAGACTGTTAAATGTGATCCAGAGGTAGTAGACATAGAAATTGATGAACAAAAGATAGATCGTCTTTTGCATTTACTCCACGAAGCTGATCCACAATCTGACAGTTCAGACCCTCAGGAAATGTTGAACCTAGAAGGTTTTTATTTTTATTTTTATTATTTTTTCATAATTTATCATTAATTTAATGACTACATTTTAAAATTGATGAAATTTTTAGAACTTTGTTGTTTTGCTTTTCTTTTGAATAGAACAAGTGACAGCCATGGGCCCACTGATTGATGCAGCGCTGGAAAAAGTAGACCGACAGCATGCTCAGTTAACGCAATCAAGTTCGGATCTTGTCGATGCCTTGAATTTGTATCATACTCTGATGCGTCAACCTGCAGCGCAATCAAATTACCCGTTGCCTAAGATAGAACACATGAATTTGAATAACTATCCATACCAAAATCAAGTGCCGCAGCATCCGCCACATGTATGCATTTGATAAATCTTTTATTTTTTATGAAATATTGAATCAAAATAATATTAATAATAATAATAATAAATGTTGTTTTCTAATTTTTAGATGTTCAATGGTATGCCTATGCCAACACAACCAACCTATGGAACAGCAGGAGGCCCAGGTCACTTTAACGCTAACTTACAAAACGCAGAGTATGTGCCTCCAAATATGACAGCGACACCACATTATCAGATGCCACCTGGACCTCATCACAGACCTGTCACTATTCAACAACCGCAAGGTTTACCATCCGACCGAAATAGCATTCCTTATCAACCACAAGGGTAAGATATTTATCAAACACTTGAGAAAAATATACTGGTCAACATTTCATTTACTGATTAACAAAACAATTGATTAATTTTCTTATAGATATCCAAGCCAAGGTGTCCCTCCACCAGGATCTTATGTTCCGCAAGGAGCAGCAGGACCGGTCAATCAATCAACTCGTTTCGCGCCACCGAACAGTCAACAAATGATGTAAAAAAGAAACCGATTATTAATTTTCAATGTAATATTTATCACAACAAATCTCAAACTCGTGTACAATATTTTGAAATTTTATTAGGAAAGAAAACAAATAACGATGAATCAGCCAAAGATTTTGCACTCTGCCTCAGAAAAAATTTTGGAAGTAACGTTTTTGTCTTGCTGATTTTTCTCTAACAGATTTTTGGTTCTGGTGAAACGATTTGAATAGTTTATCTTAGCGAAAAATAAAAAAAAAAAAACAAAATAAAAAAAATTGTATATTCACGTACACTAGTATTCTATCGATTGATGTATATATGATATAAATACGAGAAAGATAAGAGTTGACGTTTGTTTATGTTCTTTTATGTGTAAAAAATAATGAAAAACATATGACATTACTTACGATAAATTTTAATTCTTAGTTTTGTATTGATATTGCGTCTTGGTGGGACACCAGTATAGTAAATATACATAAAATTATTGTTGTCAAATGCATTGAATTGTAAAAATGCAAGAAACATTTTCACTTGAAAATAAAAATCACGAAAAATAAATCTGAACATAAAACAAGACGACCGAAATCAACACTCAACCGTTCACTGGAAAATAACAATAATCATTTGTAGCAAAATAATATGGACAATTTCATTTTAAACAAAATCAACGTGTAAAAGTTTTATTGTAATCTGCTTAGACTTTTTATAATTGCATATTCTTGTATTAATTTTATTTACGATATAAATAATAAAAGCAATTTTTGAAATCACTTTTTTATTTCAATTGAGCCATGGTTAAATGAAAATATTTATTACTGAACATAAAAGATATAAATTATTATTTTGTTTTATCATTTCAATAAGTTATGTAAAGTCGAAAATTGTTAATAAAACACAAAATTTACTTTGAAAATCAATTAAGGAACGCACCCTAATGTCATTACCGGCTGAGCTCGCATTTGAAGTTCATCTGAGAAATTTTGATCGTACAATAGCGCCGCGACGGAACACATTGAAAATGAATGTTTGTGTGGTTAGTTCAACGTTTTTAAACAGCCGCATGGTAAACTTCAAGCTCCAAGTTGAGTTCAAATTTTGTTAATCGCTCAAGTTTAGATCAAAAAGGGGATAAAAAATTGGTAAAAATGGCTATGCTCGCAGAGCCAAAACGTAAACAGAAGTGGACTTTAAATCCTCGTGGTAAACACTGGAGCGAAGGTAAGTGTTCGACTATCATATTATTTTTCTATTCCTTTTTTCTACATATTTATACTTTTCATATAAAAAAATGATATTGCATTTTTAATTTGATAATTTTTCAAAATCAGATTTTCTGTTTTTTTAATTAACAGTTGATGTAAATTATTTGTAAAGAACATAACCTATAAACTATTTTTAATAACTTTTTGTTGTTAATGTTTATTAACAACATTAAAGTTTATGAAATGAAACATTTCATAATAAATCATCTGATGTTTTGATAGTTTAAATAATTAATAATTATTTGAATTTGATTAGATCAAAATAAATTTGGACAGAAAATGCTAGAAAGAATGGGATGGTCAAGTGGAAAAGGTCTTGGGGCACAAGAACAAGGCATGACAGACCATGTAAGAGTAAAATTCAAAGACGACCAAGCAGGTAAAGATACAAAAATACAAATAAATAAATATAAAAACATCCTGTAATGTTTTTAACATTTAGCTTATTTGTGATCTTTTTCTAATATTCTTTTCCCTCCAGGAATTGGTTTTAGTAAAGACAACTATGACAAAAATTGGATTGAGAATCAAAGTGGTTTCAACGATCTGTTAGAACAATTACAACAACAAAATGGTGAAACTGTTAAACAAGAGTATGAAGATCCTAAAGGGTTGAGTGGAAAATCACTAGTGAGCAAGTCTGAGAGTAGTCGCAAAAGAGTGCAGTAAGTGTATAGTTTGTAGTATTTAGTAATTGGATTTTATTTTTTATTCTAATTCCATTTTAATTTCATCAGTTACACTAAATTTACTCGAGGGAAAGATGTGAACCGTTACAATCCAAAAGATTTGGCGAATATCTTAGGAAAAAGAGACATCCAGGAAAAGTATACTTCCATAAAGGAAGAGCCTGTAACTGAAGAAGTTGTTTTGGACCCTGTAGGAACTGTTGATCGACGTGGTGGAATTCTCACAGTCAAAGGAGGAAATATAAATGATTATTTCAAGAACAAAATGTTCCCAGTTTCATCAACCCCTGTTATCAAAAGGGAAAGGTGTGATTCCGAAAGCGAATCAGAAGTCCGTGCAGGTTTTGGGTTTAACTCATCAGTACAAACTGAAGAAACAATGAATATCAAAATCGAAGAAGAGTCTCAGGAGGTACATGATTTTCAAATTGAAGAAGAGCCTTGTGAAAAAGATGTTTCCTCAGAAAACAGCAATACTGAAAAACAAAAAAAGGAGAAAAAATCTAAGAAAGAAAAATCTAAAGAAAACGAGGTTGTAAAATCTGAGTTTGCTTTTGAAAATCCTTGTCTCATGAGTGTTGATCAAATAGATGAATCCTCTGAGAAAGTTGAGACCCCAAAATTGTCAAAGAAATCTAAAAAGGATAAGAAAAAGAAGAAAAGTTCTGAAGAAGAACTTGTCGGAGGTAAGATTGAAGTACCAATCAAGGAAGAGGTACTTGATGTAAAACAAGAAGAGGATTCTTCAGACACATCGGATTCAAAAAAGTCAAAAAAAGTGAAACGATCAAGAAGCAGAGAAGAAAGTACTGAAGAAAAAATAGCGGGTTTTGTCTTCGACAATCCTTGTTTGATGGACGTTGAGCAGATAGACAACGAAGAATCTACAACTCCTAAAAGAAAGAGGAAACAAAAGCGAGACAAGTTTTTGACTCCTCAGAAGGAAATCATCTTGGAGACCATTGCAGAAGTTGACGAAGCCGAGGTTCCATCTCCTCCTCTCCCATCTACTGAAGAAGAATCTCCAGCCAAAAAGAAGAAATCAAAAAGAAAAAAGGAGAATAAATCTTTGAATGACGTCGCAGAGAGTAGCTGTTCAACAGAGGCCAAAGGTAATTTCGCTTTTGAGAATCCCGCTCTGATGGATGTTGTACGAATTGATGCTGAAGAAGAAAGTCTGAAAAAAGAAAGCAAAGAGACTGAAATCATTTTTGATTGCGAAATTCCAAGAAAAAAGAAGAAGGAAAAGAAGTTGAAACAGGAAAACGCATTTGCTTTTGAAAATCCTGGTTTGATGGACGTGATTGAGATTGATGCTCAAGAGAAAACCCCGAAGAAAAGAAAAAGCAATCAGGTGGTGGAAACATTAGAAGTTGAGACTCCAAAAAAGAAAAGGAAAAGAAGATAAAAGAAGAAATGGAGTTCGCATTTGAAAACCCTGGCCTGATGAACGTTACTGAGATTGATGCCGAGGCAACGGACTCGAAGAAACACAAAAGCGACCAAGTTATAGCGATAGAGGTTATAGAAGTCGAAACTCCAAAGAAGAAGAAAAAGAAAGCGAAACAGGAAAAAGAAGAGGTAGCTGGTGGCTTTGAGAATCCTTGTCTGATGGATGTGAACCAAATTGATAATGCCGAAGTTGAAAATATTGAAGAAAAAATCGAAGTAGAAAGTACAGTGGAGAAGAAGAAATCGAAGAAATCAAAAAATAAAAGCAACAGTTGTGAGTACGCCTTCGAAAACCCCTGTTTGGAAGATCTCAGCAAAATAGATGAAAAAATAAAGAAACCAAAGAGAAACAAAATTAATAAAGAGAACATCTCTGAAACTGAGATTGTCGATAATTCCAAGAACGAAGAATTAGAGGAGAAGAACAACTTTGCATTTCAAAATCCTTGTTTAGGTGACGTCCAGGTAATTGACATAGAAGCTGAGATGAGTAAGAAAAGAAAAAGGAGCCACTCGGAGGTTTCTGCAGAAATTTCGGACAAGCCGAGAAAGCCCAAACGAGCGAAAGAAAGTGAAAATACAGTCGATGAAAATGAGGACTGCACTGGGAGGGAATTCGAAGTGCCAAGGAAGCATTTTGGATTGGTCAATACCGGGTTGGATTTGACTGACGAAACTCCAGGAAAAAAAAGAGTCACCTTCAATGACAAAGTTGAGTTTAACACTGATGTAGAGCAGAACAAAGAAGCGAGGACGAAGTTAGACAGATATGAAGTTAGCACCATAAACAAGAGGAATAAGAATATCCAACAGAAACTGGTGCATACTAAAAAAGAACTGAAAGAATTTTTTGTGAGGAATCCGGTTTTATTGTTCAAGGGAGCCAATGTGAATGAGTTGAAAGGGTATGGCAACTGACGTGTTATCCTGAAAAAAAAACTGTATATTTTAGATAATTTTTTCGTTGAACCATATTGCAATTATGATGATGTTTGCTAGAAATCACGAATTTGTAATGATTAACGTTAAGAAAAGTTGCTACCAAATTGGTACATTTATATTAACGTTGTAAATATGAAATAAAAAATTGTTTTGTTAACCAATATTTTGTATGACATTTTTCAGTATTTGTATTGCTGTAATTTATAAATTGGAAATAAAAAAAAGTTTTTCAAAGTATATTGTTTTCTTTTACAGTTTTTACAGTAATTATTCGCAAATAGAACAAAGTCCATTAAAGTATGATTCGTCTTATCAGATTTTATTTACATGACTTAATTGATACATTGTCGTTACGCAATATTGTTATAAATATCAACAACTTCAGGAACGGTTTCTAATTTCCCGTACAATTTTTCTATTGTTTTCGAATGTTCTTCATTCAAGTCCACCAACATCTGAGGGGTGTACTCTTCTTCAAATTTAATAATTTCATAATTACACTTTTCCAGTTCAGATTTTGTTGAATACAAATTCTTTGGATCACAGATGAACTAAAACACACATTTTAGAATAAAAAATTTAGAACAATTTTTTTCTAATGATCAAAATTTCTAATATACTTACTTTCAAAAATTGTCCATCTTCTTCTTCAATTTCTTCCACTTCTTCCGCATTACAGTTGATGGCGTCGTCAGTTGCCTGTTCTAAATTTTTTGCCATATTTGTAATAATTATTCCTTTATGTTCAAACATGTTTATGGGTAAGGGTTCCCAAACTATAACGCTGAAAATAACTGAACGAATTACATTTGTCTTGTCATTAAGCAATTATTTTCTATTATATATTCGACACAAAAATGAACGCTTCTCTTGAAAACATGAAGATTTTTCAAAATGGCATATCTCTAAGAAATTTCATTAGAAAAATGTTTTAATTGAAGAATATGAAAGTTAAAATCCAATTTTACTTCAATTGTTATAAAAACCATTTTCATAATTAAATTTCTGAAAGATATCACAGTTTTAAAAATGCTTATTTTTCTAGGGAGCGCTAAATTTTGTACGGAGTATATTTTTTTAATTGTGGTGTATTTCTTTTTATTTATTTCTTTTAATTCTTCTTACTTAGATTTCCTTGCGATGTGGTTCATTTCCATCCTTAATTTTTTCATGTTATCAGTTAACAAGTGTACTAAAATTGCAGAAGAACTTGGTCCCTTAAAAGCTATCAAATGTGATTCGGCTTTTTCTTTAGCTATTGCTTCCCTCTTCAGAAAATTGTCTATGGTTTCTTGTGTCATTGTTGACTTCTTTGCAAATTCTATTGCTCTTGCTAGTTTTTCATTTGATGCGGGATTGCAATTACCTCCTGCCTCTGTAAAAGTCAAGAACATTATAACATTTTGATTGAGAAAATGGAACGACGATATAAATATTAAATTACAAATACAAATAGTTTTTTTTAATTTAAGATTAATTTTTTTACCTGCTATTGCAATTTTGAATCGTTTGATGTGCTGCATATTCGCCATCGATCTTTGCGCATCTTTCGCCGCCTTGATATGCCGTATATTTTGCCATTTACTGTGTCCTTTAAATCTTTGACATACATACAATTCGGCAATTGTATTACACTTCACTGCCGGTCGCACAAACTTGAACATTTTTATTTAAAAATATTGCCTGATCAACTTAACCTATACACAAAAACATGCTATCGTTTGGGGCTTTAAACTCGTCTAGACTTTTGTCGGTAATGATAATAACTCTATTACCGACCAAGTACAAATGTCAAAATTAAAAAAGAAAGATTTTTGAGCGCGCTTTTTCATTTAGTTGTGAATTAAACATTCGGGAACAAATTATTTTTTTCATTTCTTATTTTACAAACAAATATGTTTTTTTCTATTATTGATTTTTCTTGCAAACGTAAAAAATGTTTCACAACGATATATTTATCTGAACAATGGAATCTAAAATAATTTAATAATGAATTGATAAAAACAAACATTTCGGATTCATTTCGGTTTTTACCCAAATTCAAACACTGAATCCATTACATTTTGTGATATTTTTTCAACATAAATTTAAATGTCAAGTGCTAACAAGGTTGCATGCCAAATGATCTAAGATTGCAGATTCAATTTGTTCAACAAGAGATAGAACGGGTCGTTTTTTTTTCAAATTCTCGCGTCTTTGAAGCGAAGACTTGTAATACGATGATAGGGAGGGCAAATTTGCAGCGTCGGACAGCCGGGACAGGAAAGCTGGGAGTGGATAATTTATGTTCCGACAGGAGCCTGGCGTCCTCTCCTCGCCAGGCAATACGCTATTACTATGCAACTGTTGCTGCTTTCGGGTTTACGAGGGGGGGTGTCGACGGCAAAATTGATTTATACCGATGAGCCGTAAAAAAGCTGGAGGCTTAAGTTACACTCGCAGCCGCGATTAATATCGCGTTTCTCCTTCCGAGGATGCAAAAGAAAATCACACCCTGAAAAGAACGAAGATTGATAATTAATCAAGCGCCTTCTGTGTTTTTTTGCAACTAATGCAATGTGCCAGGTTGATTTGCAAACATCATTCTTCATCTCAGACAATGTTTTGCAAAATTAAAAAATAAAATTCATTTATTTATCAGCCAAATATGAAAAGTTGTGTTTAAATTTATTTGATAATTTATTAATCTGGGTATTTTATTCTTTTTATTTGTTAATACAAAACAAAAGAATGTACAAAATGAGATGACCTGGAATAACAACAACAATGAATTACTTTAATTTTCAATTCAAATTTGACTAAACGAAATTTGCTTGAATTCCAAAATAAATATTGCTATTTCTTAAAGCTCTCGCTAACTTTGTAAAACAAAATGAAAGTACCTTTATTATTGTGTTATTATATGAGAAATTTGTAGAAGTTATAATGATCCTTCGTTAATTAATGAAATTACAATCTTTGAAAATAATTACCATAAAAGTTTAGCGATCCCGAGTCTCATGAATTAACAAAACGCCAAGCAAACCATAAATTAACCCTCCACCCCTCCTATACGTTTTCATATTTCAATACTCTCATTAGGCAAAAAGAGTTGGCGCTCGTTTTTCTCTTATCGCTCCCTTTCTCGATTGCTCTTTACTCAATTAACGAAAAAATGTTTACTCGAAGCCATGCATAAACAACGCGAGATGCAAATTGCAAGAGGAGAGATGAATAAAAAGAAACTTCTGATGCTCGCCGCGCTTTTTTTGCCTTCCTTCTCTCTTATTTGCAACACTGATTTTCTTTCGTTTCTCTGCTTGTCTTTGAACTCGTCTGTGTGCGCCGTGTTCAATTTTCCACGAGGGCAAACGTGTAGTAGACGGGACGTTTAATAAAGCCCGTGCGAACTCCGGGTTCTTAGTTAGCGCGGCGCTCGGCGCCATCGACGTCGCCGTCTGGACGCCCATGGGCTTTCGACATGCACTCGTTTCTTGCCCCCTCCACCGCACGATGCTTTTCTTCTAAACATGCCAAATCGAAATAACTTTCGAACTCGCTTCCAGAAGGTGATCTATTTGGAACCATGCTAAAAGGCCTAGAAACGTCAATGCTCTGACCGATTTCAGCCTCAGATGTCAGATGGTTCACCAGATGTGCTACAGGAATGACTTCTTTTCAGGTCATCAACCTTCCTTCTATAACATGCAAAAGAAAACCTTTTACAAATTTAAAATTCATTAATTCAATTTTAGAGATTATAATAAATTATTATTTAAAAAAATTATATCTTTTAATACAAAACAGTGCACAAACATGTACGTCATTTTTATGTGGATGAGATTTACCTAGATTTGCAAAAGAGTTGACTAGGATTTTGCGCGTCTTCCTCTCCGGTTTTAATGAAACTTTCAGTTTGAGCTTGGCGAAATAAGTAATACTAAACAATCCAAAGTTAGACCTGAAGTTTGGTTGGAGCGGAAGTAAAATTTGGAGCTGCGGAAGTGTCTGGAACAGAGGAGATAACCATGACGCCCTCATTTTGTGATATTTAGCGAGCAGTAAAGTTCTAATGTCGCTGATCATAAAGTATCCCATTGGCCGTGGAGAAATTCGAGTGTGTGCCTTTCGCCCTCTCGTTTAATTCACGCTCTCTTACCCTCTTTGCCACACTCGTACATCTTTACTTTCGTTGAATATTCTAATTAATAGTCACATTATGGCGGCGGATATTCTCAAATTCAGAGCACAGTTTTGTAAATCCTACGGCTGCAAAATTTGTCGCCATTTTCCTAAGTTCATTTTGAGCCCTCTTCATTCGATTGTCTTTTGGCACACTCCAATTGATCGTAAAGGGAACACTAAATTATTCGAAGGTGTCAATGTTTCATTTTATACGCCCTAACTTTTGATTTAAAATCTTTTGTATAGTTCATGCGTCATCATGAATTTTATGTCAACGCGCCATTATACATTTTAGTATGTGTGATGTACAAATTACTGATTAGGTTAGAACTTTGTAAACATGTTACATTTTTATGCAAACGACAAACGACAAACGACAACCACGATTAATTTAGTATGCCTAATTGCAAATCTCTATTTCTATATGCTGGAAATTAAAATTGAAGAAGCCCAAAAAACTGGTTGAGGAATTTGAACGGAAAAAGACGCTTTTATAAAAGTGTTGGTATGTGTGAATCATTGGAAATTAGGTTAGTATCTTGTAAACACGCTTTATATGTCATGCAAACGTCGTGTCATTAAAAATTGATTGATGTGATTTTTAGATGAGAAAAAAGAACTGTGACGAAAGAAGGGAATTTGGATTATGAAGAATATGTACTTTGAAACTGAAGCTTCTGAAAATTGACCAGATATTAAAATGAAAGTAGAATAATCGAGCAAACGAATGAAAAGTATATTGTCTTAAGTATTGCGCTTTGGGTTGAAATTTCGCATTTCGTAGAAGAGTCGCGGCACACTGGAGTCTAATCAAACGTAAGCCGCGCTTGAGTCTGTCTTCGAGACTGGTGATTTTAAATTTAAGCTTTGGCTTAAGTCGTAAGCCGTCGCCGAGGTTCTGTCTCTAAGTGTCCCTTTATCTTTTGCTGCCTTGACTTTGCTTAAAATTTAACTTTAAATCTTGGCTCAGTTTGGAACGTTGTTTGTTTGACATCCAACAACCATCAGTTTGTTGCTGATGAATTTTGCGCCGGAAATCAGAGCAAAAAGGGCACACACGTGGTTGTGCACGCGCATCGTTATCAAAGTTTTAGGGCTCCGTGGAAGCCATCAGGCTATTTGATTGTTCCAATTTCCGAGCCACTCGAGTATCCAAAGTTTTCAAAAATGTTTGCATAAAGACGAAAATCGCGAGGCTCAATTAATACACGCGCGACCAAGCGATCCATAACCAGAGAGACTTTTACTTGCCGCCAAAGTGGCTCGAGTAGCTTTCGAGGAAGTTTCGATAAATAATAAGATTTTGCAGTTCTACATTCTTTTCCCAAGTGGTTCTCGTTATCCCGATTTTATCTCGTATAATGTTGGGCGAAGTAGCCCTTCTCTCCCTCCCTACATTTTATCCACCTTCGCTTTTCCGAGACGCCGAAGGAATAAGGAAACGCAAAGTTAATTCGATGAGAGCTAGACGGCGCACAACTTTGCACTGAACTAAACTAACTTAAAACGGACGAACAGGGAGTATGGGGCACGATAACTTAACGTCGCAGCCGCGTGAATGTAAACTTAAGTCGAGGTCTCTTTGCCGGATCGAACTTTTACCGATGGACTGTATAAACGAGATTGTAAAGTCGACGTCATGATCAAAAAGTCGATCCCTAATTGTTTGACATTGCACCGATCCCCATCGCGACCGCGCGCTCCACTATAGTAATTCTAATTTCTCCAGCTTATAAAAATCCACGCGAAATTACGATCTTGTCATTTTTTCGATACAACTTTTTTTAAACTCCATTTTTATAATAAAAATTGTATAATGAAAAATGTTTTTCATATTACAAATTTTGAAATTTGGTTAGTAGTAATCGGTTAGGAAAATATGATTAAGCGTCGTTGTTATTAATTGTTTCACATTACGTCCATGGTGTGGTGCATTATATAAATTATTATTATATAAAATGAACTGAATAGATAAAACTTTGGTCGACGGGGTGTTTATTTGTCCAAAATTTGAGAAGGGTCATTGGTCATGTCTGGTGTGTCCGTGTTGTGTGTAAATGATTGTTTATGTTATGAATGTGTGGCGTGGACATGCGGTGCCATTTAATCGATCAGTTCACGCAGTATAACGTACAGCGTACACACCGATAGTGTATATCAAAATTATCAGCAAATATTCAAATTGAAAGGCAATGTTTAACAAAAACATGAAGCCGCTCGCACAATGACAATGTTTTTCGAAATTCCGCAGCATTTCAATTGGATCCTAATCATTTTCGAGATGACAAATCAATTTCGCGCGGCTGGCTCGGTGTATCCATCCACGCCGACGAAATAATATGCAAAATCGTTCTGTTAATTCATCAGTTTCCAAGCTACTCAATTTTTCCCGGGTAGACTATATATTTTTTTCGTTTTTCAAGTTATTGGAGTCGTGGCTCGTTAGCATAATGCTAACGTTACTAAACATTTACTTAACATGAATTATTCATGCGCGCTTAATATACTGTGACATATTTTGTCTGGAAGATGTCAATGTTTTGCTGAAATAGATTTGAATAATATGCAGGTTGGGGTTCAATTAAATCATCTGTTTCAGGTTCGGCCATGGAGAAAACGGACGGAAAATTGCATCATTCGGGGGTGAGTTTTTCCTTACAATTTTTGTTCTCGTGTTGTTTTATATAATGGAAAACATATTTTGGTGAAATATTGCATATCGTTGGCAAGAGATTGGATCTTCCAATTTTCATTATATTATAATATAAAGCTGTCGTTATTAATTTTCACGCTCCACCCAATTTACCATCGTAAAAAGTGATCAAAAATGTTTTTGATCAAAGTTAACTAGGCGCAATAAAACAGCGTATAAACGTGTGAGCGTAACACAAAAGTTTCATTCGGGGGTAATAAAGCGCCTGACACTGATTATGACAAAATAATATTGTGTAACACAATACATCCATTACCGCGCTTGCCGATGTATCATTGACGCGAATTGACCCGTGCGCGCGCACACCACAAATACATCTATTCGAGATTAAATAACGTTCTTTCAAAGTGATATACATCCGCGATTCTAATGCCGACTTGTCAGTACCGTTCAAACGATGCTTCTGAGGAACAACCCAACTTTAATCGTGTTAAGCCGACTTTCTCTAATATAGGCTCTGCCTAACAATAGACTCATGCTCCAAAGAGGTTATTCTAAGGTCACGTTAACATGAAATTATTATCACGCTGCAGCACATAAGTTGACGTTGAACCAAACTCAAACTCTGTAAATATCGATTTTCGATTACATCCAGTTCTAAGTAACCGGCACTCTCTTTTTTATGCAATCCTAAAACTGACCTCTCTTGGATCAGCAAAGTTTTCTTTTTCACCAAAAACCAACTTCCTTTTATTATTCAATTATAACTAAAAGTAACAGTTAAAATTTTGAGACTAAAAATATTTACAACAGAAATTCCTGTGTCAGAAATTCTAACAAAAAAGTAAAGACTTTTTGGCATTTCAGTTTTGATTTAAGTATTATTTTTGTTAACCAAGAAATTCGATCATTTGGATTTTTTTTTTGAATTTTGTTTGAATTTGAAAAATGTTGTTTTTATTTTTATTGTTGAACTCAAAACTTTTTGAATCAACGATTAAAAAATTTATTGGATTTTCTTTTTTGTTTTAGATGATAGATTTGGTTTTTATCTGAAAACATAAAATTTGTCACAAAATTTTTGTGACAGTGATTCTTCGACTCCCAACTATCTGCATCGCACTTATTTTACTTTTTTTTGCTCAAACAAATTGATCGTCGAATAAATTTTCCACGTTCAATTTGTTTGCGAAAGGTAAAGGGATACTTGTCAAACTAGAATGGAGTATAAAAACGTCGCCGGGCTCACTCTTCGCCGTTTCATCAACCCTGACGTGCAGAGACGATCGTTCTTTTTGCGACAGTTCCCGTTGTTTATTATGTTAACGATCTGTCGTTAACTTCACCTTTATTGGACGGCGCATGGCTGAGATCGTGGGTGGAAAGCCAGACGACAAAAAAAAAGACGAGCTCCAGTGGCGCCATATGGTGTGGTCAATGTTGGGATAAACACCGGAAGTGTCTAATTTAATTCCATCAGATCTCTCTCTCCTTTTTTGTTACTTGTTGAAAAATTTTTTCATGAAATATTGCAGTTATGAGGACTTATAGGGAACTCGGTGCGTACTTGACCCAAAGGTCATGACCTACTAATCGCGTGACCCCCAAATAAAAGTAAAATACTAAAAATTCAGCATTTGAAAAATTCAAATAGTCTAAGTTTAGTCTATGTTAAGTAAGTTATTTTCGTTCAAAAAAAAATGTTGTAAAAAATTTGTCTTTTGTAATCTAATCTAAATAAAGTTTGGTTTTAATTTTGAGTATATTAGTCATATCAGAATCGGTCTAGGGGAATGTAAGCGAAGCCGATTGTGTAATTTAAATGGGTATCGCAAATTAAAATGTAATGGTTTTCGTGGCGTCCAAAGTGAATTTCACGGTGTCGCCCGTAACGCTGTTTACTCCGCAGCGATATTCCAATTTGGATAAATGTCGCACATTATCTGAATTCAGATAGAAAGCAAAATGTAAGCACGTCCAACATTATACAGATATACGATATCAGAACGTGCGGACCTACACGAGAGCTCGTTAAAGCTATTGTAACAAGGCACGATATCATATTTGAAATCCGTAACCATAATGTCAAACGAAATGAACAAAACTCACTTCGCGTGCCTTAGATGTTACATTTCATAACTGATAGAAAAAAATGACAAAAAGAAAGAAGAACAAATGCACTCCGTGTAATTTTTTTAAAAAGAATTTATATACTGATTATTAAAACAAATATTCTATTAAAAACACTTGCCCGTCCAACTGAATAGATGGAATGTTTTTTCACTTATATATACGTTGACGTTTGACCTGAATTTTGGTTCGAGTTTGAGTAGTGTAAGTTGATTAAGTTAGTCGGACTGTATTACTGTCGATACATTTTATACGTGCTGTATGTGCACTTGGAAACTTCGTTCCGACAGAACAAATAGAGGGATGATGGATTAGAACAAGTTAACTCTCAGTTGAAAGTTAAAAGCACTCCTCCCACAAGATACAAAATTGTTTTCCGTCATTTCCAACATTTAGAGAAAAAAAGCAAGAAAAAACAAAAAATTTATTGTTTGCGAATTTCTCCTTGCAAACAACATTTAAAATTCACCTCAATCGAGGGTATTTCTTTTCAGCGGAAAAATATTTGATCATTTTGAAACTGGCATCAAAGACTTGTTTTTTCTTTTATCAACTTCCACTTTTTAGTAACTTCAAACGGTTTTCAGATTCTCAGCGGGTTCCTTCATTGCAGAGCTCTGGTCGGCAAAATCATCCACCTTTCTCTGAATGCACCCTCAAACAAGGGTTGGTCTTTAAGTTGCTTCAGGTTAGATTAGTAATTTGCGAATTATACAGAAGAGCCCCAGAATTTACTTGTGCAATAGCGCACGAGCTCGCATCTGTAATTTCCGTTGCTCCTCTTTCTCTCTGACTCTGTGAGGGTTTTTTTTTCATCCTCCGCACCAGAGCAACTCTCGTGATCGTCCCCTCTATCGCGCGTCATATCTTTGCACGCGCGCATTTGAAAACTGCGAGAGTCAAACTTTTTATTTCGACGATGCGAAGATTTGTTATTTGCTCGGCAAACGCGCTCGGCTCCGTCGCCGAGGACTTTGATTGCAAATTACGACATATTCTTCTCGTGAATATAAACGAACATCTTACTTGTTATATATTATTATGCCATCGAGTGTACTCCCTGAGCTCTCTCCTAACGAACGGCCATCACGCAACATTTGTTGATTTAGAAGTCGGCAAATAACACGTTGCGGCAGCTACAAACATCCCAACTCGAATTTCAATTTATTTAATCTCGCCGCGTTATCTTTTTGGTTTGCTTTCTTCCTGATTATGAATGAAATTTTCATGCACTCTTATATATCAGAAAAATTAAATTCTTATATTGAATTTTTTGCGATGACTTTTTGTATTCACATAGATCATGATATACTTTCTTTTGTATGTTTTTTTTAATATTTCAGAAATCTTAATTTTTATAACATCTTTCTTAAAAAAAAAAACGAATTTTACTTTGAAAAATAATTTTCTATTTTCCATTTCATTTTTCATTCAAAAAAGATTGATTTTAATGGAAACACGTTTTTATATTGAAATTCAAATGACATGATGTAAAATCTGAAACTTTTGATTGTAAATTAGTTTATATATACTCGCACTCCTAATAGTTGTCTTTTTTTAAAGAACCAAAACGTTAATATTACGCAATCAGCAGTTATTGGGGGGTCCGTGTCACAAAGCGCCTGAGACGATAATACAAAATTTATTAGACATTACACAAAGGTAATTCCGGGCGTTTGTGAATGGTACGAAGGAAAATTGAAATTAACCAGGTTATTTAATGTCAACTTGATTACGCTAGCCTTGTGACACACCCAGCGGACTAAGTTTACAAACAGGGTGAGAGTAAATAGGTCGCCAAGAATTTATAGAGCGGAGTTACATGTCACAGGGACCATTTCTTACGACTGAGGCCATGGAAGTCGACTATCTGGGGAAGTGGTGTATGATAGCGGGATAATAAAGTGCCTTATCAATTACAGCAATTTCAAGAAAGAGTGTCGGTTAATTAACTCCGTGGATCGCTTCAAAAGGTTACATCAATTAAATGAACGTTGATTAAAACAGTTGTTATCCAGTTTGCAGTCAAAAGAGAAATCTAATTATATTTGCATACTCACAACCTGGCGTTGCTTCTTTCACCTTTTCCTGTTGTGTATAATTTTTTCATCGACAAATTTTTCCCAGACCATTTTTCGTTTCTCTTGTTATTATAGTTTTTGTTTCGACATTCCTCTGATTATTTTTCTTCCAATACGTCTATTCCAGAAAAAATGCAAAAATTGAAATTCAAACATTTTGCAAAAAATTCTTTCGGTTCCAAAGGTACTCTCATTCATTCGCACTACCAATTTTTATCCATCATAGAAAATATTTTTTTTTTTCATCAAACACGCACAAATGTAATTCAAACTTTTGTATTTGAAAAATTGCATTCATTCACAGTGCCAATTTTCATCCGCCTTGTGAACTTCTTTTTTGTTATAGAAAATGTAAGAATTTTTTTGCAAGCATGCACAAATGTAAACTTAAAATTTTGTATTTGAAAAATTGCATTCGTCTGAGAAAAACTGAAGTCATGGCGCTGGTATTAATCATTTGCAAAAGGGCAACGTCAAGGGGTTTGAAATATGTGCGAGTCTAATGCAATTGACAAAACGGGAAAAAGAGAACGCGAGCCGGGTTATATACTTATAAGATGGTAAATGATGCGGCCAAAGGCATTTTACAAGCTTGACAACTTCTTTACGGTCGACGGTAATGTGTGTCTCGGGCTTGAAAGCTTGACTTTGGCTGCTCCCGATTCCTTTGAGACACCCTATAGGTATTGTCGAGTAAATAGATCGCATTTAGAGGCACTCAGCTCACGGCGGGCGGCCATTTGAAAAGCGGCGAAAAACCGCGGGGCGCATAGTGCTACGTCGCTCGTTCTGTTATTCCTTTCTAAGTGTACACGTACTTGGCGGCAACGATCTAATGCGTATGTCGACTTCGCCCGCGCTCTCATAGCGATAAGAATCTATTGATTTCTTATTAACGTCGACTGCATCACGACCAAGAGGTCCGTATAGTTTTGCCACGAGAGGCAGGGCAAATTGAAAAATGAAGTTAATTTACTCCGGGTCCTCCAGCTTCAAGAAGCTGGAAAATTTTTCATTTCTTAAAATTCTGATGTCTTTTTCTTTTTGTTTTTTACTTTGTTTTTTCTTGTCCTGCACTACGATCAAACATTTATTGATCTTTTTACCATAAGTTCAAAAACTAAAAACTTTTCAAATCAATTTTCTATTTTCTATTTGGAGAATTATTTTTTCAGACTTGCTGAACTAAAGATTCTTCAAATTTTTGTTATAAATAATAAAATTGAGTTTTCATTTTTTGTTTCACATGAATTTATTTTGGAAAAAAAAAGTTTCGATGAGTCCATTCAAAAGTCGTTTCGAGAAATAATCTAAACGGTTTATGCATCGGACGGAACAAAAAGTTTCGCTCACGTATTCATTTTTTGTATTCTGGGTTAGATAGATTTTTTTTATTGAAAAGAATTATTGGTAAGCAAGAAAGCGAGCGAGAAAAAAAATATGAAATTGGATCGACTCGACGAAGTTTAAATTCACATCTCAAACGTGCAACTTTTGCCCTCGTTAATCTCAAACTGATAAAATTTACAGACTCCATAAAAATCTCCGGCTTAGGGTTCTTCGTGTTCACACAGCTATCGCTCAGACTTTTTCGTTTGGCCTGGTGTATCATCCCGGCCAGCCATTGGTTTTCCGGTGGTTTTTCTTTCTCTCTTGACGTCTATGGAACGGACCGTCGTTCTCCCTAACGGTACATATATTTACACGTATCGACATCGGAGGTAAGCTAGTGAAAACGTCAAATTGACGTGTGCAGGTGGAAAAGAATGGCCACGACCATCCGTCACCCTCGTCGAATATCGCAAACGTCGCGTGATGGTCGCTCTCTTGGTGATGTTTGCCGAGCGATAAAACCTCCGCGCCGAAAATAATAATGGCGGGTGGACGCGCGCACACGGACGCGTTGGCCTCTCGTATACATCACCTATGTGCGAAAATTTTCACTCTGCTTCGTTATGACTGCTATTGTCACCGACATCTGCGCGCTTTCCCAAGATGATAGAGCGCACACGTGGGATTCTCCGACGACGAAAGGACAGAAAAAGCGCTTTAATGGCCAAAGTTGCGATAACGATTTTTTCCCCGCGCTTTTTTTTCCATGATAAAGTATTGTTCGCGCAGAATTGACCGAACGAAAAATCGACCCAGTATCAGTCAGAGTGAATCTCGTTTCGATGGATTTTGTTTAATTGAAAATTCATTTTTTATTACAAAATATTGAACACTACTTTTTCCTCGACGACTTTTTATTCTTGAATTTTCATTTTAATTTATTTTCCATCAAAAGCAATCATTTTAATGAAAAAAAAAGTTTTGTTTTTTTTTTCGTTCAATTCGTTATAAATATTTTATATATATGTTTTTATAAAGAATAAGGATTTAGATTTGATTTTTTTTGGAGATTCATTGAGGAATCATCTGATAGACAAACTTTTCTTTGTCAACGCGGGTCATCAGTCAACTGACTCGCGAACGAAATATGATTTCAGCAGGTTCAATGATCAATTCGGCGTGGCCTCTGTGACGTGACCCATCGCCCACTTAGCTGCGATTTATAGCGCGTACCATCATTCATCCGAAAACTTGGCTTGTCATGAAGGCGAATCGTTCATACACTATCTCTCGCTACGCAAAAAATATCTGTTCCGTGGAATGGGATCGAGCTTCGGAGTTCACTCAAATGACTATAAATATGTGAAAGAGATGCAGACGAAAGTGCATTTTCCGCAAGCAAAATAGCTCGTAACGTTTATTCTGCGATTTTGTTATATATTTTGCAACCTCCTCCCCCTAAACTTGTCGTGTTTTATCAGACAATTTAATGGACCTTTTCTTTTCAAATTGTTGGGCTAATGATTTCTGAACAAGGCATAACGTCTTTCCTTGGGAGTGAAATTTTGAAAAATGGTTTTCAAATTGACATTTACAAGCCGATCAATAATTTTGATTAAGTAAGGATCCGATTAATAACGAACTAATGATTGCGTGTAATATTCGTGTAATATTATTGTGTTAATAGCCTCTCGCCGTTGCAGCAGGGCATCAACTTCGTGACATCCGCAGGCTATTTATTTTCAAGTGACAATAATTATTAATTAACGTCACGCTGTCCAATTAATGTTCGCTGCATTCATTCGACTGGTTGCAGCATGATGTTATTGATTCGCTTGCATTATTTGAATGAACCAACCGTCGAACACAGCTCGCTTATTAAGTATGTTTGCTTGATGGGTTTTTGTCGCATCACGCTTTAGTTGCGATATTCATTAACTTTGAAACAACATTTTCTTCAAATTGTTTTTCTTCCACGTGATTGTCCATTTTTTATGACTAAACAATTTTGTTTATTATCAAAAAATTAAAAAACAATTCCATTTTTTCACCTATTTATTTTCACAATTAATAACATCTTTTAATATTTTTTAAGTTATTTGAATTTTCATTTCTACACAAAAGATTAATCTTCTTTTCGATTCTTTATTCTTGTTGAACATTTTCTTTCGAGTAATACGGGATTATGATTATTTCGAATTATTATTGTTATTACTTTCATGGTGGGGTTTCATAATGTTTGTAGGCGAAATGAATTTTGAATCTAATAGTTCTCGTCGAGGATAATAAGCCTTTTGACTTATTTATGGTTGGGATGTAGGTTAGTGCGATGCTGCCATATAATATGAAACATTCTGCGCTATTAGGGACTGTGAATCGTGGTTAACCAGATCAAAGCTCGATCTGGTTAATAGCATATGGCATAATTCAAAGCAACGTTTAATCATTGTAACAGGATAGCCGTGTTTTAGAATCAAATATACAGCGCACTTGATACACGACATTTGAACCGTCGCTCTAATCATTTCGCTGCCCATTTGTCCGGGCACAAATTTTTGATGAACTCTCGCGTGTACAATTTGAGCTCCACTTTTCCTATATCCAGGTGCAGCATCATTCTGTGATATTTTTCAAAGCTTATGTTTTTTGCAATGAGAAATTGTATAACTGCGAATGCAACAACAGTTTTACTACTTTTTTTTTTTTTTTTTTTTTTTCACCAATAATAGAATTAGAAAAAGGATTTCAAAAAAAACATTTCAAAAAGTCTTTTTCTTGTTTGTAATATTGAAATTTGAAAACTCCATTAAGAATTACATTTTAGATGTTTTTAAAACAAATTTTTTTAAATCATTTTATATTTTCAATTCTTATTTTGAAAAAAGTTGCTTTACGAGTGTTAAAATATTCTAGATTTAAGGGAGTGAAACTGGTTAATCCCGTATGTTTATCATTCAGTCATTATTATTTCATTTTAAATGCAATATATATAACAAAACAACAGATTATCAGGTTGAAAATAGTCACGTTTATCTAAACGCGAGGTAGCGTGCATTATTGGCTGGCTCTTTTCGGGTCTTTTGTTGGCGCGCTCCCTTTGTGAAAGGTACATATCACCTTGGCTAATGTATAAATATGCGGGTTGCAGTACGTGTGCATGGCCACAGGCGCGTATATTTACACGTATGGGTGTGCAAGTGAGGGAGAAAGAGACAGAGAAAAAGAGTGAGTGAGAGTGAGAGAGAGAGCGAGCGCGAGATAGAGGCGCGGCGAGAAGCCCCACTAAACGTGAAACTGCTTGTGGTATTGATTGCAGGGACCGAAGTCTCACTCTGTTATCCGCACGCATGTCCGTTCTCGTCCCGATGGTACACGCGCATTTCTCTTGCGTGTACACTTACCTACACGCATCGTCGCACGGATGGGCCGCGCGAAAGGGGTTGACGACGGCTTTTCCGAATCTAGGGCGCACGCCCGTCGGGCGTAAAAAATGACACAGATGAAATACAATTTTAACTCTGCTGGCTTTTATTTCACGTCACACTTTTTGCGAATTCTCTTTCTCTTTATATGCGATACGTTGCGGAATCTTTGATACGCGATATCTTCTCCCCAGTCCGATTGTGGAATCGAGAAAAAGAGTGTGGGATTCATTGGAAAATCGACAGGTGACAACTTTTCGCCAGCAGATTTCTTAGTAACTGATACTTAATCGTCTTTTGTCGCTGAACAATTGGCGATGTGGTTCCTCAGACGCGAGAATTTCAAGGAAACGCGGAAGCATATTTCGTCAGCCGCTTGAAACTTGAGCATAAGACCTATCAGCATTGTCTTATGCGGTATCTCGTCGTGTTTGTCTTAAGTCCTTTAGGCTGTGAGATTGTCGTAAGCAGATTTAGTTTGTAATTATTTATTCATTGACTTGCAATATGATTCACTATACTGAAGCATAATCGCGCCTAAAAATAGATTGACAATTAAGATATTATATTTTTGGAATTCAAAGTAAATATTCAGTTCGAAATATCAATTAATCACTACAAAACTCATTTTAAATAGCTCCTAAAATGATTTATTCATTAATCTAAATCAAATTTTCACCAATTTCTAGCACGTCTGAAAAAGAAATATCAATATTTTTGAAAGCGTTACATGAAATTTCTCAGTGGGTCAGAAAATCTAATTTTGGTCATTTTTTTTGAGTTCAAAAATTGATTCGTTTGGATTTGCTAAAAATTAAAAAAAAGAGCAACGAAATTATATTATTGGTG
>JAAMPD010000328.1:0-60716 GCA_025266255.1 Trissolcus basalis | reverse complement strand
TTGGAGTTGGCTCTTTTTTTTTTTTTTTTTTTTTTTTTTCGTTTTGCTTTGGAGTTTGATGTAAATGATCCACGACAAATATGAAACGTCGGAAAATTCGTGAAAAGGGGAACAGGTTCCGTGTAAGTTGAACGATTGTTACACCCGGGCATAAAAGAGTTCGGCTTGTTTGACTTCAAGGTGACACATTGTTGGGCTTTCCCATCAAAACAAACATCTTGTGTGTTCCTTGATACGATCTCTTTTAGTGTCACTCCGCCGGTCATGAAACATTTGAACACAATTGATGGGTCGGTTTTCTCTAGGACGCTTCCCTTCGAACTTGAAATAAATTCTCATTTTTCGTTGTCGACGCGACAGACCATTTCTAGTCCAAATCTTTTATTCAGCATCATTTCATTTCCAATTAAAATGTGATCAAATTTCAAGTCCGTAAGAACGTGGACTGTCTAGTCAACTGTTTAATTTTTTTCTTTCCTTTCCTTTCTGTTTTTTTTTTTTTTTTTTTTTCTTGGAGTCAAGTGTTTGAATTTTCATTTCCGACAAGTACAAAGTATTGAAACGTAACCATTAGTCGGTAGTCAGGTGGAAATTCGTTGCACGAAGGTCGTACATGAAGACACGGTGGGCCACCCACGCCAACGGGCCCGAAAAACCGGCCGATCTTCCTTCCGCACAACTATAAATTATCTCGGAATGACTGACTGGTCGTTAAAAAGAGAAAGGAAAAAACAAAAAAGACGGCCAGCTTGCGTTTATCTGGCTATCATGCGCGAACTTAAATAACAAATACTGACTAATTTATTGTAACAATTAAATCAGCCAATTAATGAGATTTATGAACGCACCGCCGATTTATGGGAATCACGACGCACGCAATTATTAACCGACGAATATAAAGACTCTGCACGCGCAATTCGATTGCGCAATAATAATAAACAAGGCTGTTTGATACTGCGACTGGTTTTTATCAGGCTAGAGATAAAGCTTTGGATAATTTTCTTGCAATCTGGCAAAAAGGACATTCCTCTGACTTTTTGGGATAATTGTGACTCCAGGGTAACGGGCCACCTGGTTTTCCAAAGTCACAAACAAATTCATACAATTTGCACTGTTTCACAACAACGGAAATATTTTTTATGATTTATTTTCATCTCATTTTCATTGAAATTCAAATCGCTGATTCATTATTCAAATTTGTTATTTGATTTTATTTTCAACTGTTTTTTTTTTGTGTTGTACGTTTTAATTAAGTTTTTTTTGGTGTTTGTATAATTCGCAATCAAAGAGGTTGTGGGTGACGTGTATATCACCAGAGTCAACTACAGGAAGGTGTCATTAATTTTTTTTTTTTTCAGTAGAAATTTTTTGTTTGATAATGAGTTTGCAAATAGTCTCTTGCGTGTTTGTGTGAAAATTGTGTGGAAGCTCGATAAATATGTGCATGAGTTAAAGTTCAATTTCATTGAACTAGCCAGTATCGTCCAATCAGGGCTATCAACGTCTCTTTTAGTGTTCATTCTAGAAAGGTTAACAACATGATGTAAACGTGAGTCTCGCGGTCATCCAACTCGATATCGACTTAACGACGATGCTAGCTCAAAAAGTATAGTTATCTCGCGAATTATTAAGGGGTGTTCCCCGCGTTGGCAAACGTGGGAATTATATAAATATTTTCATCTCGCTAATCCTAGTTTAATTTGCAGTGGAAAACAACATTTTTTTTCCTTTTAATTTTTCAGTCGGAATGAGCCGACAGAATTTATAGTCGAAAACAGAAATTTTATCGTCAAAATGAAAAAAAAATGAAATTTGCAAAATTCGAACTTTCACCGCATCAATAACAGCATTACAACTTTCGTTACAGTGTAAAATTTGCAATTCAAGTCAAGAAGTTTTTCATTGGCCGATTCGAACGTTGATTCTAATTCTTCGCGAACGTTCCATCGACGCGTTCTTATATAGACATTTGCATTGATCTTTTAATTGCATAATAGACGGACATAGAACAAAACGAATGTTCATAAAAATTTGACAAGTTCATTAATAAGTTTGATGCCAGCTAACATGCAGTAATGCGAACGTTTAAAAGTATATTTTACGGTCGTTCTTAATCGGTTATATAATTATCTAGCTAACATAATGGTCGGCGCTATCATGAAACTTTTATACGACTTTTTGATTTAGAGAATCACGTGGGAACATACTAAAATATTTATAAACACACCGTAAACCTATTTTTAAAATTCCTCAAAATAAAGAAGAAAAAAAACTCATTTCCAATTTCAAAATAGAATCAATCAATAATTCGCAAACGGCTGTTTATTTTAAAAACTGAAATCTTAGTTTCTCACAAAATGGAAAGTAGTCAAAGTAACGTGTCCAATCACTTGAAATATGAATTTATAATCGCCACTTTTCTTTTATTATCAAGAATTAGAATGCGCGAATTAATGTTCTAAACGAGTCGACAAATCAATAACGTTAAATACAACAGCCATGAGGAATCGGCGTTTAATTTATGTCGCCGGTTATTTGCAGTGTAATAAACCTGTTCCTGGCTCTTTTTCCCGTCGAGCAGGTCAATCACAGTTGCTTGCTCGAACGACCACATAATCCAATTGTTCCGACGACAAACGTAACCGATAATCGGTCTTATTAACGCGGGATTAAAACGTGTAGGGTGGTTTAATGAATTCAAACGGGGGGACGCATTTGGAAAAACGCAACACCTACAGATAACGTCATATCCCATGCAACTCCATACCTCCTCTGTGCCGGCGAACCAACAATGGTGCGTGACTCATAACACATAAATAAATCACGCGCGTTATCCGCGATAACGGAATCCCAGAGCGTTTTCAAAACTCGCAGCGCCTTTTAATTTCTCTCTAACGTTCGATCATTAACTGCTGGTTCTTATCGGCGAGCGTCCATTCTTTGAATCTCGCACAATTGATCATTCATGAAAACTCACCAAATCCAGTCGACCGGGCAGCATAGTATCTTATCGATCAGCGAGTGCACCTTCACCTGGCATTTTATTTGTATACCACATCGATCTTCGAACACGAGGAAAAGAGCTGTAATAAAGACGTTTATAACTATTATTATCCGTGTCTAATGCACGAGTTAATAGAGCGTGGTGCACGTGGGCCGCTGATTTGATATACGCGCAGCATATAATGCATGCATCAAATTGTCATCGAGTGCCATTAACATTTGAGCTCTTTTGACATTTGACTCTCGCCTTGTGTCAATTCGCACATTTTTCAGTCACAGATGAATTTATCGATTTCTCTCTCCAAACGCCACCTGGTGGAACAAGTTGGTACCACAGCAATGGGATGGAATATCCGAAGAACTGAAATTTGAAACCGTTTCGTAATTCATAATTAAATGGTCTTATGATTTTTTTTTACAGAAGCTAAAAAATAATTTGTCTAAGAGGATAAGAATATTGAAATTCCATCCGGGGAGTAGTTTGAATTTGTACCACCAGGTGGCTTAGAATGTTCGAGTATCTGGAGACCAAAGATTTGCAAACGTCTTGACGTTTTATCTTTGCGGATAGTATATGAAAAATGGGAATTTGAGTTTGAACGGGACAAGAATGTTGAAATTCCATCGTCAAGGTAGTTCCAATTTGTGCCACCAGGTGGCTGCGGACGCAAGTTGGGAATGTAGTAAATCCGCATTATTACACTTAATGAGTCGAGACGTCAGCAGCCACTTGGCCGGGGGCAAGCGACGAGCTGTGTGGTAAAAGCTTCACAGGGTGGCCGCGCGGATCTGCCCCTTTTATGTTCCGGTCCAATTACAATTTATCAATTCGCCACTGCGATGAGTAATAAAATTTTGTTCCGGGTCAAAAAGTCATGACGCTGATAATCCTGAAATGAAGACGCGCATTTTTATTGTCCGAGTTGGTTCGACTGCACGGATGGTTTATACGATGGGGTGTCGATCGTTCGATTACATTATCGACGATCGCGAAACCGGCATCGATCGAGGGCTTATCTAATTAATTAGGCGTGTAAATTTTTGAAGCTTTGCACGTCCTTAATAAGCATAATTTATTGGCAACCGACGAGCTCGCGCAACACCGGCAATTTGCCCGCAAGTTCGCGTTCTCAGTCATCGTAATAGTCGTTGAAGGACCTCCTTCAAGCTTCAGAGAATGCATCGTAATACGCTAATCACTGGTTGTTTATGCTACCGCAATAGCAGAAGAGGGTACGACGGAAAATTTCGTACCGAAAAATCTTAATTGAGACGAAAGTGGCCTTTTTATTATCAAAGTAATAGCAATTGGCTCGGGGTTCAACGATCGAAAAAAGATCGCCTGCCATTACTCAAGAATGATTTTCTGTAAAAATGTTGTTAATTTTTCATTTATAAAAGCTGCTACAACGGTTTTGTATTTTTTACTTCGATTCGGCCCGGTGATTGAAACGTGCGCGCGTAATTGTGCGCACCCAGAGCTGAACTCGCGTATGAATGAAAACGATAAGCGAAAAGATGAGGCGAGGCAAATAAAAAGGGGGAATAAGAGAGGCCTCGCGCAATCTATGATTATGTTCTTGACTTTCGCGGTCAAGTTCTTTTCATTCTTCTTCGCAACTGACCGCTTCGGCTTCGCGCCCGGCTATTTATAGACACTCATTACTTTATTGCGTTCAGTCGTAAACGCATCCCGCCCACATATAGCACATTTATGCCCCGCTGATCTTTCCCATCGAAATTGTCACGGTCCATTTCCAGACCCTCCGGAGACGAAGTTGTTAGACTTTAAATGCTGATTACAAGTTTGCCAAGTTGTTTCGCAAAAATTTACAAGTCTTTTTAATATACATAGAGTATCCTAAATATTCCTTTCACAAATTTTTATTCCTACTTCACTTTACTTTTATGTCTTTTTTACAACTGAATCAATTTTGATAAACTTGCAATAAAAAATTCAACATTTCAATTTGACATTTTTCTTAAAAGTTTTCAACAATTTAAATAAGCATATACTTTTTTTATATAAAAAAGTATATGTTTGCTCTTAAAAACTCAAATATTTGAATACTTGAATTGATTGAAATATTGAAGATTATAAATTGTTATTTTTACGAAATGCAAAAAAGAAGGAATGATTCATTGAATAATTCAAGTTCAATTGGCAAGTATTGATTCGAGCGTCATCATTTGGCATGGACAATTAGGAGTTAAGAGACAGGTGAAGTCCGGCGTCACGCCTCTTCAGTGTAGCCGCGAAGCTCGTTTAATTTCACTCTTCCCTGTCTTACTATGTTTATTGTCTGATCATCGCCAGGGCACAGGCGACTTGAGCCTTGCCCCGCAAACAAGCTGTGTCTGATTGTTCAAAATAGTTGGTGCATTCGCATTAGTCAAATACACCGTCTCGCGCAAACATTAACATATTGTCATTCTGAGGCCTGCGTGTTTACACACGGGCCTCTCGATGTGTGGGCAAGACTTCGTCGTCGGTCCCGCAGTTGTAAACGAGGATCCAACGATTTTCCATCAATCACGCGACCAGAATTTTGATGACGGACATGCTGCGATGCTTCGGGTTGCCGGCCTTGTCTGACCCTTGACCTCGCTCCAAGTGTCGATCCAAAACCTTTGTCATCTCTCGCCCAAGCCCAATATAAAACATGCGAAATCGGAACATCGCGTTTTTACGAGGGCGTGTCTTTGTTCGAGTATATATCGTTGATTTTAAATTTCACTTTATGTCATTTTTAAAGGCATCGAGGCCTGACCAATAAAAGCTGCAAATTTTTACGACTACGACTGAGATACAACAGAACTGTTTGCAAAAAATGCAACTCTAGCGTCAACCGAGTGAGAGTTTTCATTGCCATAATCGAGCTCGCTACCTGGGTGGATGACGATTAAGAGGTCTGAGTTTGAAGATAAGTCTGACTGCGAGAGCTCTGGCTTTGATTGTACGAGGTATTAACATAAAAGGTCTTGGTTTGCTTTATCTGTCTGAGCTGGTCTGAAGAGTTTTACTATTGTCGTAGGAGTTGTATGTAAATATGATGTTTCAATAAATTATTGTCAGTCCAACGGAGCGCGAGATATCTTCTTTTTATACTCCTCGACATTCATTTCAGTTTTTTTTATATTCACTTTTTCGAAATTGCTGAAATTACTAATTTATTTAATGACTCAATCTAGGCTAAAAACCTTTTAGTCATGCGTGTTTACTGTAAACATGTAAACAGCCTGAAAAAAAACAGTGACACTTGTGTAACGATCCTTTCAGATGTTTTTCAAAGTGTGGAATATAGTTTGATGTGGTTTTGTTCGAACGGTACCATCGAATGAATATAGATGACGAATGAAAAAGGAACTGTATGGTGTCATATGTTTCGAAATTCATTAGAAATGTGACCAAGTTGCGCGTCACACTAATTGACTTCGAGTATACCCTAGCCAGTCCAGCCATATTAGCATAGCGCACTTTATGAATTTCAATAAATTTACATATCCGACGTAATTAATGTAAGACAATCTCCATCTTTGCTTTCCCTCGTTATTTACCTAACTTAGTTTTTTTTCTTTGTTTTTGTTTTCTTTGGCTTTTTTTCTTCTCATTTATTTTTCCAGGACGGTTGTTCTGATACGTCTTTTGAATTCGTTTCATTTGAATTAAAACCAAAAACAATTTATTTTCTTTTTCTCTCATAAACCTAAAACAGAAAAAAAACAAAATTAAAATCAGAAAAATATAATATGAAATATTGATATTTTTTCTTACCCATTTTTTCATCTCAATTTTCTGATTCGTCTTCCAAATTTATTTCATTCAAATTATACAAGCAAAAAGTTCATTTTACTTTTTTGTTTTATTTCCATTAATCTGAAACAGAGAAAGGGAATTAAAATTAAAACTATGAATATCAAACAACAGAATTTTGAAAATTAAATTTACAAAACGATCGGTAGGATTGTCGAAGGTTCGTCTTTCTTGATAAAGCGATTTTGTCGGGGTTTGAAATATAGGTTGTCCGTCGAGACGATCGAATAAAACCAGTTCACGACTGACAGAGTACAAACAGACCAACAATTTTCTCAATGACCCCTGTGCTTAACCAAAGTAACCGTCGGCAGTAACCGTCGGTAAGCAGGCGTTTGGTTTCGCGCAAAAATCATGGGTATCGAGCGAAAGGGGAGAGGCCGCACGTTTTATCGTCAGCCTCGGCTCATGCCAATTGAGCCGATCAATTAAAACCAATATAACTCAAATTTGCGTGAGCGTAGTAAGTACGTGCGTACGCACGCCCGGGCCCACCATCGACGTTTCATTAGCATAATTTAAGGCGTCCCCCCTCTCTCTTCCTTTTTGCGACGATAATTAGAACCGTCGATGAAAATGCACTTAATTAACGCTCGGGAACAATTTTAATGAACGTCTATTATACGTTCCGTTTGCCCGGAATATGAAACGTACGAATATGTATCGGCGGGGCCCTCTATCTCCGCTATCTGATCTCATTTCAGTCGGCGCATCGTCCGAATGCATACATTTCCAAATCGTGCGAGCGCATAATTAAAAAGAATACGTTGAGATCATAATTAAACCGTACCCACCTTTTCTATTGACGCAGAACCCAAATCTACCTCTTTCTCTATCTTTTTCCCTTCCCTTTTTCTTTTTCTATTCCCTCTTTGTTTTTTTTTTTTTGTGTCGCGCTCTGTCGACTCGAATTTTGTTTCACCAGCGGGAGAAACCAAGTTCAGCGACGCGAACTATTGCCCAACAACGAAAATTCCTTTCTTCAGAAAAAATTCGCTCTTTCCCTGGTTACCGAGAAGGCTGGAGAAAAAGGGAGTTTGCTTGCGTTTCTGTGGGAGAGCACTCGCGGGTTTCTCGTTAGACGTTCTGCGATGTGGCGAGTTATTTTGGAAATGTCGCATGGGGCTTTTCGCAAAAATGACTCAATCGGGGCCCCGGAGTCCGGGGCCTCGTTAAAAGGTTGACGCGCTGGTCTCTCGGGCGGAATTTCGCTCGGTTAGATTGAGAGATATTCCGTGGGTGCGTGCGTGTTGGTGGCTCTCGTACGTGGTTCCGTGCGATGGTGAGCGTACGCCGGGTGGCCGTCGGAGTGGGGCTCGACTTTTTCTGGAGGGGGCAGGCCACTGCGTGCGGTCCCTTCTTCGACGGACCACCCAAGTAGACCGGCTTGCGCCGAGTATAACTACACCATTGCTGCAACTACACTCGCACCGCGCAAAAGTATTGCGCCAAACGCACACAGACACACCGATAACAGTCCTTTGACGCGATACTGCGACGGATCTTATGAATGAAATGGAAGATCCGAAACGATAGAACCCGCTTTACGACGCGCACTCCCAAGAGTAATTAACTCGTTCGAATAAATGAAACCGCATGCTCTCAATGAGCATTCCACCCATTAGCTCATGCCTCGTTTTTTTCCTATTTTGTTCTGTTCCTCTTCTTTTTTTCGCCGCCTTTAAGTATCGTCGTATGGTTTATTTTCCAACGAATCCATCAGACTGTTTCTCCAGGCTCTGCCCGCATTTTTTTGCGAAAGCCGGTATGTACCCAGCAGATCGGCTTTTTGAATTCGCGTCGCGACGAATTTGGATGGAAAACGACGAGCCAAAGAGCTCTCAAGAATGATATGACTGTCGTGAAATCGATTGGCGGATCGTCAGTCCGAACGACCTCCAGCGTTGAAGATTCGTACGCCGGGTTCAAGAGTCGACTGTGTAAACTTGAAGTGTTACTACCCAGTGACTCTTCGTCTTGAAACACTCGTGTTGTAAACTTGCGTAACACCTGTTAGGCGCAACCAAAATGGATTGGGAATTCGGTTCGTTAATATTCGTAGACTGATTTAGTGTGATTGTCTTTTTGCTCCTGCTTTTTCAACCGTTCAGTCGATTCGTTATGAATTCTTCAATTTTGTCAATGATTCAGATCGAATTTAATTCATATTTAACATTTTTTACAAACAATCCTATATGATTTTGCACTGTGAAACAGTTTTTTTGTTTTCTAATTGAAACCGTTAGATTGAAACAACTTGTAAGTGAATGTGAAATTAAAAAAAAATTCATTCTATCTTAAGATAATTAATATTAATTTTCACGCCTACGATGTCCAGGGCAAACTTGATATAACCTTTTTTATCAGATTATAATAAATAATCAATGTTCAAATTAAATTAAGATATTTAAATCAATAAAATTAATTTCTTAAGCTGTTATCTTTTGGCATAATGAAAAACTAACAACATTTAGCCGAGAATTAAATTGAATCTAATTGAAGTTTAAAATAATTAACAATTCACATGCGATATTTGTCATGCTAACCTGTTTGATATGAGGTTGTTAGTCAACTTTTTCATTATGTTAAAGACTGAGTTTTCAGTTATCAATTCAACTAATAGTTCCTTCGGGTTTTGTTTTCTAAACATGAAATACATTTCTCAGTGCCAAATCATTAGACGAAGTTTAATTAATGATGTTTCTTCAAATATTCCCATCCGAGTGCAGAGCAAAACGGACAGCAACGTCGATGATACATTGCAGAGGATAAGGCGCGCTGTCGCTCATTATTGCAATTAGTATGCTAATCCCTGGGCGGTTTTAATGAATATGAAAATGAATAATTGCGGTGCTCGACGGACTAAACTCTCCCGCAAAGTGTTACGTACGTGTTATATGCATGCTTGCGCCAAGTAATCTCTGTATTTGAGACGAAATGCTGGGTTACAAACCAGTGTCTATTTAACTCCCGGCTGAATCAACAGCGACGTCTAAATTTCCATTTACTTCCCTGTCAGCGTAATTCTTCTTCTTACGGATCGACACAGTCGGCCGACAGAAAAACAAGTTGAATAAACATTGCGGCGAAATAAAATTTCTCTTAATTGATGTAAACAGTTATGGAAATCATCGAGATCGATTTCGATGATTAGCGGACACCGAGCATGCGAGCACAGTCCATGGTAAAAGCGGTGTTACCGGCCTTATTTACAAATACAATTCAGCCCGTAAACCCACAAGAATTTCTATAGATGAGACGCGCGTTAGCAAATATTTCTCGCCGCTGGGTAATTTATTGACTCCTTCTGTTCCTACCATTTTCATCTGAGGTAAAATGTGTACACCTACACGTGCGCACGACTCCTCCGACGTTGTGTTCGCCGGATTTCATGCCCATCAGATGTAACTTAATACCTCTCATAATACCAGAGTAGACGATGGGAAAATTTTCACTGTAAATTACGTCGGGAGACCATTTTTCTAACTCAAATTAGTCAACGTGAGTTCATCTTTTCATCAACTTCTCTTTTTGAAACCTGACCGATATTTATATCGGTACCAATTTTCCACCAATTAGGTCTCTTTTTTATAATTCACGTTTTCATGTTTTAAGTTCCCATTTAACTGTGACATGTATGTCAGACATTTTTCAACACCAATAGGTTTCATTTTTTCGGTCGACTGTATTTTCTATCCTCTGATGCGTGTAAAATGCTCTGAAACAGAAAAAAAATGTTAATTCATTGACATAAACAAGAGACGTCCTGTGGTATTAATTTGAATAAATGAAATCAATAGTTTGAAAACAAACGTTGAAGTTTAAAATACAGAAAGCGGTAGCAAACAAACTGTAGTGGTTCATTAAAAGTAAAGACAGTATCGACGGTTATTGAAATTATTGATTGCAAAATTGTGCGACCAGGTATAAGTCAGTGGGTAAGTTGCAGCTTGTAATGTTAGGGTTACCATATCTAGAGACATCAGGTAAAGTTTAATTCACTTGTCACAGCGATTATCGTGCATACTTCATTCAAAGGGTTTGCTAACTTTCAGACCGAACAGATAACTATACTATAGACATCGAAAGTTTTTTTTCCCCCTACTGAAGAGTGACTTGAACATTATGAAACACATGTAAACTTCGCGTTTGATTCCGCTGTTTGTTCGTTCAATTTTCGCTCATTAAGATGACGCCTTGCGTTAACCGCAGATCGATGCCTGATTATTTATGAATATGTCGCCTTTCCACACATAAAGCGTACGGAACGCAAGATAAAAATATCACGTCAAAGATTGTCGATTATATCGTTGCGCTGCGTTGCGTCTCGGCCCAGAATGTGAACTGATTGTACCGTTAATGTAACGAAATATAAACCTAAATTTATTAGCCGTTCGATGTAAACGATGACTCGATGCTATCCTTTGAATTATGGCTTTCTTAACTAGACTTAAGTTACGACGAGTCTTTCGACTGAGGTGTCCTCTCTGTTGCTCCTCCTCTTCCTTCTTCAATCATGTCATTTGTCTCGTCGAAATTTATCAACCCCTATCAAGGGTCAAATTTTTCTGTCAACCTGCAATTTTTTATCATTAGTCCAAAAAGAATCTTCGAGAATGAGAGGAACAAACAAAATCAAAACGAACCTTAAACATTCGGGCTGTGATTTTTTATTTTCCTTCGACGAAGTCAAGTTTATGACAATGACATCGCGCGTTCGTGAAAGTTCGAATGTTTTTCACGCTTTAGGTATAGATGAAAAAAAAAGATAATATGAAACAGACACCGGCTGATCTACCTGATCATAAATTTTCTTCTCGTTATGAGAGAAGTCGTTGGCAAAAGTCTGCTGCCACCTGTTTCACGCACTACTGTCAAAACTACTAGGAAACGTTTTATAATAATAACTGACATTAAATTTCGTTCGATGAAATATGTGCCGCAGTTATCTTACACAGTAGACACATAATTTCCGTGATAATATAACATAATTAGCGGTTGCGGACGGAAGGAGAGGGGCGCGCTTCAATCAATGTTATTTTTTTCATTCGAAAGATCGACAGGAGAGCGGGCGCACCTGAATTTGAAGTGCATCGCCAACATTGATCGAGGCGCGTCTAAGCGCGGTGGCATGTTAGGTTATCAAGTTTCCACTAGAATTTTATTAAGCCGAACTAATTTCTTTCTGATTAAGTTGGCTCTCCATCAATGGTTAGTGTCCATCGTTAAAGTAGTAACTCGATGCTATAAAAGCGCGCCGCGTACGCATGTACATGGGCATGTGCTTTTCTCAGCTATCATGTACCTCGGAGTTAATTAAGTGCGCTTAATTAAAGGAGCCCTCTTCTTTAGTACTTGACACAGTATTTTCACCTAGACTTGTTTTAATTTGCTCCACTTTGTACACTCGTTTCCCGAAACTGCATCATCTAGAGAAATGATCTCTTCTTCATTTACTGATTGGATACGATTCTCATGACATGTTCTGAGTCATACACTTTTGAATGTGGTTCAGCAAATTTGTTATGCATCAGTTTCTCAAGTCCATTTTCTTAATGTCATACGCAATAAAAATTTTTGATAATCTTTATATAGTTTTTAAAGTGCCCTTTTAATACATTTTATTTCATGTGTTTTTTGTGAGCTTCCATGCTTTAATTTAAATCTCTGAGACGTGCACTTTTTAATGCACTTCATAAGATATTTTATGCAGTTTCTATAGTGCCTTTTCTTATGTACTTTTATATATGTTTTGCATAATCTATTCTGAAGAATGAAATTTTAAATTCATGATCTGGAACGTACACTTTTAAATGGTCATCTCATATTTTTTGATACAGCTTCTAAGGTACATCTTCTTGCTGCACTTTTCATGCATTGTTTTTATACATTTTTTTTGACATTTCAACGATAATTTCAACAAAACACATTTAAAAAAACGAGTATTGAAGTCTTTTTTGTAGTTTCATATGACGTGTTTGGTAAAATGCAAAAAATGTTTGATATAAATTCAATACAGATATAATTTCCAAACCCAGATGCGACTAAAGTATAAAAAGCGAACTTTCATAAAATTTATGAAAGTTACATTTCAAAATACTTGAAATGAATTCTAATCTTTTTTTTTACGTCAAGAGTTCGTTGCTGGTTTGATTTGGGAAAGTTGCAAACCCGCGTGTCTCCGGTGTATTGCAGGACGTTGACAGACGGATTGACAATGTCGAGCGAGAAAAATTCGCTGAATTTTGCGGAACCATCAGTCAGAGCGGACAAAAAGGAGTGACGCGCGATCCCATTTTGCCGTTCAATTAGTCTCGTGCATTGTTTAACATCGCGTCGACACTGGAGCAGCTTTTTCTTTGACGGCTGACAGCTTTCCACGAGTTTGCGATGCAAAAACGTGTGCGGCGGAATACGTCGCGAGACAAGAAAATAGCAATCTGTCAAACGGTCAAGTCGATTCCAACGCAGTGATTCCGCCGAGAAGTAAATGAGAGCGAAGATGTGTAAAAGGCAATTGTATCGTCTTTTATGGACTCGGCCGTTTGCACCGCTGCAGCTGTACCCTATTCCATATCCGTGTTGCGACGCGCACTGTCGCAAGCCGGTGTGGACGTGCATTACAACATGACGTTCCAACGAAACGGTGGCATCGCCTAGAGCCACGCGCTTTACGATTTCAGATCCTCTCGTACAGATTTGAGGTTCAATGGGTTTACGTAATTGACAAGCCCCGTGCAGTTTGCGACGATCAAATTTAGTACACCTTCATGAACCACCGAGATTACGCCAAACGTTCCTGAAATGCAAGATGAAACATTTTTAAAAAATTTCGACTTCGACAAACGATAAAATATTTCAATGACATAAAGATCCAAGGAAAAAAAACAAGAGTAAAAAAAAACAAATTGTACAACCATCTAATAACTTATTTTAACAACTTGAAAAAAAATTTGAGAGAGGAATTTTTGCATTAAGAAACGTCAGATCTGAATTTTAATGACCGATTCTGGATGAGATGTTTGGTAATTAGTGACACTTTGGATTTTAATGAAAATTAAACCAATAAAATTTATTGAACGACTCTTGGGAGTTTAAAAACAACAAAAAATAAAAAAAGGAAATACTTATTCATAGTGAACGATAAATAGTGCTTTTATGTTGAATTACGGTGAAATGGTCAATGAAGACCGACCGAGAGGAATAAATCCCGAAATCGTGTTTCGAATAACGCTCAGGTGTTTTTATTTTCGTTTGTGTTTGAGGATGGGACAAACAATGCGGTCGAAAAATTTCCATGTATCACGAGAAATCTATTCGGCATCGCCTGAAAGAAAGTGATTCCCTCAAAGCTATGCCGATATCTTAAGTGTAGTTAATTATTGACTTTGGGACATCGAACAGTGCTACTGGTTTTGGAACTGCCCAAGAAGTTGTCCATTCTTTTTTCATTTTTTATTGACCTTGACTCTGATTTCTTTGATGTTGCAGTTGACGTAAAACGTGTCGTTACTCAAACATTCCGACCGTAACATCTGAGTGAGCTCACAAAGGAATTCACAAAAACCTTGAAATAGTTTGGGCTCCTCTTGACGATTAAGTACGACCAGTTAACTTTTTTTGAGTTACAATTACAAATTTTTCCTTTTCTCTCCGCCATCCTTCCGTCACCTGCTCATCATAAATGTTCCTGTCGATTTCGCAAGAAGAGGGCAAACGCACACCTCCCATGAAAAATTCCACAACCTGAAATGATAAAAAAAAATGACTTAATTAAAGTTTTACTTTCCTTACAGAGCTCATTTTTCAATTTCCATAAGATAGTTATTATCGATTGAATAATACAGACGAAGACAAAGTGTTTAGCAGAATGTGAAAACTAACCCGTACGTGCATGCATTAATAAAAGCGTCGGACAGAGCGACGGTCGGGAAAAGAAATGAATAAAACAGGTGACTCATTCGCATATGGATGTAAATAACTTGAAAACCGCTGGCTCTATACGGCATCGAGGAGAATAAAAGTTTCTGCTATATAAAATTGATCCGAATTCATTAACAATAGCCACGACGAAAAATCAATGTTGCCATAATTACTTATGTTCATACGAAAGTACATATAATTGAATTATAAATAATTCATTGGCCCGAGTTATACTATATATCATCGTGCGGAGTAACAAGTGCAATTACTGAACCACGTACAATTACTTTTCTTGAGGCGTAACCGAAGAAATTATTATTTAATGGTCAAGCTCGAGGAACCTATGAAATAAACATGTAATAACAAAACGTTTCCTTTATTGTTCTTTGCGATGACGTTTCGACACGATCAACCGATTGTGGGCATGATTTTATATTTTTCTCGTTTTCATTTTCTATATCAATTTTCAATGTTTCTTGTGATTTTTATCTCAAGCACCAAGTTCGATTTAAATTTTTGGTTATTTTGCTGCCAAAGTGCTCACTAGAAAGACACTGTAAATATTTGCCTCGCGATTGAAAGTAGCATCTGAGAGCCTCCCCCACAAAAGCAGTTTCGCCATTTTCACGGTTTGACACAAGTGTAAACCAAGACGAAAAGTGTTATGCCCGTCCTATTTATAAACTTTACATCTCTCCTTTTATCTTATCTACCTTGGCATGAGGAACAGCGTTTATTGGTCATCTCGCAAGATTAAGTGCAATAATAAATTTTGTCTCTTAAATTTTTATTCCAACCGACGAACAAAGAGACGTCTCAGACGAAATAATTTTAGGCTTGAAATGATGATCAAACTGTTTATCTGTAGTGAGAACTACAAATAAAGTCATTAATTTTTTATATATGGTAACAAGTTTTTTTGTCCAATTTTTGTCAATGAAAGAAAGAGAGAGAACAAAGAAAAAAGGAACGCGTTTGGTGAAAACTTGTGGTGACAATGTGTAGATTAATATTCGTTTGCCGTTGAATCAAACTTGATCATATCAACATCAATTCATTTCAGTCGAGAACGTGGCAGCAGACGAGTCAATTCATCGCGTACCAGTGACCTCAAAAGTCGATGATGTCATAGACGTGATGAATCGTGTAAGAAGATTAAAACTCTCGATACTGGCTGCTGGACGAGAACGTCTTCTAATATCAAAAGACCTTAATCCGAGATCGATCTGTGAAATTCCCAAACAACGAAACCGTCTCACTTTTCCTGAAACAAAAATCAGACAAAAAAGCTTTCCACCATTTATAAACACATCCTCTTGTCAGATACTTTTTGTGTGAACCAAAAAATAGGGGTTACAAATCCTGCCAATTATGTCAGATCGGTCTGACAGGCGGGCAAATGTTAATTCGTTTCTGGTCGTTGCATTTCATAACGTCGTGTCGTACATCTGTCGGTATCAAATCATTCCCCTTAACAGAATGAAAATATTGGCACTTTTGGAATTGGCGGCGGTTTCGCAACACGCGCTCCGCGACACGGATTTGAAATCGTGATCGATTTGTACGCGAGACTTTATTTAAGGAAAAATATGGCGCTGGTATTTTTATTAGAATTGTTGCTCAGAAATAAAAATCGTCCGTCGCCGTAAATTCAGAATCTATAGCCTCTCCGTTTAAGGCAGTCGCTGTCGTTAAGGATTATTTATGTTTCGAAAAGGCATCGAAGGCTTTATGTTTAAACAAAATCAGCAGCTCTCAATGTTCTCAAACGAAAGAGAAAAAACTAAGAAGAAGAAGAAAAAAAAGAAACAGTTGACACAATATTTGCTCCGAACGTATAATTTGTCTCCTGACGGTGTGTTTGGAAATTTTAACCGAGCTTATCATAGTCAAACAAAACGGAGCAATTATTCGTAATGACACGCTCCGAGGTCGGACGTAACTTGACAAAACTGAGGCAATCGAGATAAAAAAAGGATTCAAAAGAGCGAGGGGAGGGGGCGATGATTCGTCTTGGCGTCACGAATGAGGAGAGACGTGCGTGTGAGAGAGACAGCGATAGAGGGAATGTGGACATGAAGGGTTCCGCGGGATTCGTATCGAATGCTAATTAAACGGGTGTCGACTGTATCAAAATACCTAACGGCTGTGGCGGGCGACGAGCATAAGCGATCGGCAGAGACCCGGTATAGTTTTCGGGGAGCCAAAGAGCCTAATGTATGCCAGTGGGGCTAGCACGGTGGTCTCGCGGCACCGTGTGGGTGGTCCACGTCCTCCTGCCAGGCACTCCCCTATACGCCACAACTTTTGCTATGTGCACTACATACGTTCTATCAGTGGCCCCTATAAGCTCATCGTGTCTCGTGTGACGGTCCCCCGCATCAACTTATATCCTCTATATTAATTCGTCAACTCCCACGACATCTCCATCTTAACTTCAATGGCTTATAAAAAAAGCCACTGTGGGAATACAACATGTCGCTCGGGATTTACACTGTATACTTCAGACGCCGATAAAATGAAGATCCCGAAAAAACCGGTCCCTTGATTGGGACGATGAATGTTAGATGAAAACAAATCTAGAGCCCGTGCTTTGAGGCCCACTTCCGCTTCGACGTTTTGACTATTTTATGACTGATTGCATAATTCCCTCCGGGACTGTCTTAATCAGTTTAGTGTGACAGTTCAGTGATTCAGAAATGAGTTTTTATAGGGCCAATAAAAAAGCAAGCCAATACAGAATTGAAGACAAAAGTATATACATGGTTTTCGTTCTGGAAATTTTGAGAACTTTTTTTTTCATTTTCTGTGTGTTGTGCACTTCCTTTTTCGAGTAGAAAAGAGTCTCAAATTGGCGGCCCGACTGGCTTTTTGCTGTTTCATTAATCTACTCGGCCATTAAAAGCATGACACACTCGCAGTATGAAGTGATCTGTCATCGATACAATTCTTCAAAGAAACTTTGTGGCGTGCAACCTGCATTTAAATTCAACTAGCGTTGCATTTATTCAAATCACGCTATTCATCGCGGAAAAAGTGGTAGACAATTATTGTTAAATTACAATTCACACCGCATCCGTGAACCGTGCATAATGAATGGTGGCAAATTAATTTACAAGCAGCTGTTTTGATGCACGCGGAAAGGCAACTTCAAAAGGCAAAAAAATTTCTTATACAACGTTTGGATTACAAATTCAAAACAGAAAAATGAACTTTTTACAATTCAGTCTTTCTTCAAATTCAGAATTCACTGCACAAAACAGAAATAAGTGTGTTATTTCAAAACATCTTATCTTCAAATTGAACACTTTTAAATTCAATTTAATAATATCAGAATTCAAACAATTTACCAATTTACAAAGAACAAAATGAACAAATTAAAAATTTGTTATAAAGTGTTTTTACACTTGTTCGAAGATTCTCTTCGAACAATTTGTTGAAAAACAATGCACCAAAAGTACGTAGCTGGTTAACATTGCTGTAACAGATGTGGATCCGTGTAAATAAACAATCAGTCAGGATATCCGGAGTGGAGATCAAACCACGTCCTTGTGCTAGTTGGTTGTTATCCAAGATACAGAAGAGTACGTGCGATCAGAGCGAGACATCTTTCGGACACTTCTGAATAGATCATTGAGAGCGCTCTATCGGACCGGGCTTTAAAAGAACACAGAGAGCGGCCCTTTCGCATCCGGATTGTGTATACACTTGTGTGGTTATATTTATATGCACAAGTGTTGCACACCAGCGCGCCCAAGAGCTGACATGTAAGAGGATAATACGCGCGTATGTAACATCGTGTGTTAAACTCGTGCTAACCGACCATAGCTCGCAACGTACACGGGCTTACTTACCGGCGTCGTACGACATACTTACTACCTACTGCACGGGGCGCTATACGTGTGTGGCCGCTCGCATATCGCTCAATTGAGCGAACGGCCTAAAACCGGTCGTCTCACGATCAACGCCGGCCGCTACAGGCATCGCTCGCGGTGGCGTTGCCACCTCCTCAAAATGATAAGCAACAACTTTGTCGCGATACCAGCTTGAACCTTATCGTGCTTTATTGTTCCAATGTTGATGGTTTTGTTATGCTCTCTCTCTCTCTTTGGTCCTCGGCTCTCCTCCACCTACAAAAATGTTCTTATTTAGTATCTCATATTTAAATCACCTTAAAAAAACTTGATCAACAAATTACCATGACGGAAGTCGAAGAAAAAGTTAATTTAAAAGTTAAATTTCACTTTGAAGAATAGCATTTTTTTAGTTCTTATAATTAATTTAAAATAATTGATGATTCATAAAGTGACCAACAATGTAAATTCGAGGTCTGTATATTTTTGTCCCTGTGGGAAGAATCATCTTATGTTGCAGAATCATCGTTGACAAATGTTCCTGCGCAAAACAGCGACTTGTCTAGTTTCAGTTGATTTGTTTTGGTATGCCTTTTCTCTGCCTCTAATGAAGTTGTGTTTGCAGCTATATTAATGGCATGTAATTTGAATGCGATAAGAACATCCATCATCGCTCATGAATGACGAAAAAAAAAAAAAAGAACGTATAAATACCAAAACAAACAAACCAACAAAAAGAAGCAGTAACGAAAAATCTGAAAGATGCCTCGGATGATTTATACGTTTATCGTGAAATTCATAAATAGAATTCCGCGAGCCGTCCTGTTTGGTGAGAGAGACTTGCGCATTCAGAGCACACAAGGACACTTCAATCGTATGACAAATTGGCTGATAAATCGAGCGTAAAAAATTCGCGCGAAATAGTGTATCTTGAAAACAAAAAACTACCGAGCAATCCGTGTCGTGGAGTCGTCCAAGTTGCAATTTCGTCGGTATCGAGAGGAGCGAAGTGCCGGACAAGAAACAGGTCGCGAAGCTCTAATCCACACAAAGATCCCCCCTGGCATTAATTAATAAATCACTTACTCATTCCTGCGGCGACCGCGGCCGGGCCGCGAGTCCAACGATGCGTACAATCACGCAGGCTCGCACGCCTTTTTTTCGCTCATCTTTTCAAGAAAATATAGCTCCCCGGCAATTATAATAACTCGTCGCGTCGCGAATCGCATTGTCGATTTTGTCTGCCGGGTATAAACCAGACCTGCAACATTTCACATGCGACACCGAGCGCCTCGCGGAAAGTGTTTTACGGGAGGGGTTATAACCGTGGGATTAACATTCCACGGAGAAACTTTATCGAAAACGCGCACGCATATTGAGCCCTTTTTGCGGAATCGCTCGAAGAAGCATGTGGCAGTTAACATGACTGGATTGCCGCTGGTGGGGCGAAACGCAAAATGGCAAAAGACGGGAAATGACCGAGAAGTGACAAAGAGGGAAGACCAGTTGCGAGGAGGGGGAGGGGGGTCAGTCTGCGGAGGGCCTTTTTATTAATACGCTTGAGGACAAATTAGTCGGTTGATTGCACGATTTAATTATAACTGCTTCTTCCTTTCTTCTGGACGGTGCCACTTGTGGGAAAGAAGAGGAGTCGCATGTTTACTGCTGCGCCTTGTCGAGCGCACTAGTATTAAAACGTCGACTTCTTTATTAAGCCCCAGCCCCTTCTAAGCACTCGACTTTTTTACCTATCCACAACCGTAAAATTTCTTAATATCAACTTACAAATTTATAAATGAGTCATCATCTTTCGTTCCCCCGCGGTTCCTCTCTTTTCTTTTTTTTCTCATCTTTTTATCCCCATCTCTCTCGCTCTTTTCGTCGCAATAACGAGAGGTTTGTGTGTACAAAAAAAAAGAAGGTTTGCCGCACTCGTCGTCGATTCGCGCTTGAATCATGCGAATTATGATTATTACCGGATTGCACGCAAAAAACGGCCAGCGATCCCCGGTGACGCTGCGCTCTGAATTAAGTCATTTAGAAGCGGAATTTTTCTTGATTGATCCTTCGGGCGGCGAAAAAAGGGGAACGGTTCTCGGGGAGATATGAAAACGAACGATATGAAAAGAGCAAAAAAAGAGAGAGTGAGCGAGAGAGGAAGAGTGAAAAAAAAAAGGATTCGTCTAACCAATACAAAGGCTCGTGTGTCTTACGGACCACAAGTGAGAGTATATATGACGGGAGCAAAGCTGGTAATGAAGATGTTTCTCTAGGTTAGGGGAAGTTTGACGTTTTTATGGGTCGGGCTCGACTTTCTTTTTTTTGTTACTCCTTCCATTGGCTTTTATTCCTCGTTTTCCTTTTCTCCGAACGGCTGGACCGCCGCAGCGAGCCGGAACGGCCCTACATTGATGGGTCTATCATTTCACTAATTCCATAATAGGAGATTTTGAGTTTTACGGGTCTTTACGAAAGAGTTAACGACCTACAGCACGATGACTCGGGACGAAAAATGAATTCGCCGATGAGTCGCTCGGCGAACGCAAACAATTTAATTGCGCCTGGTAATAATCGTTTAATTTAAGTATTGTTTCTCCTGCGCGGATTAGGTGGTACGAGCAAAAAACATCTAACTGGAACACATTTCGCCGGTTGGAAACTTGCCGAGCGGAAAGAGCCAACAATTGCGCGCACGTACGCCGTGTATGAATCAGCGGGTAACGAGCAGTTCTCATAACTGTGGATCGACAATTACAAAACTTATTACCGCGCGATAATGGATAATGAAAATCTAACTTGGGTCCTTATTAGTCATAACAGGTCGATAAAAGTTAACGAGCGAACGGTACGAGCCTTTCCAAAAATGACAAGAATTTGAAAAACGCGCGTTACATGAAGAACGTAGGTTCTGTGCAGGCAAAAAGAAAACTCACGGCTACATATATATTGCATATGAACCAGATCTGTTTTCTTTCTGTCTAGTGCACTTGTTTTCAACTAATACAAAGTTTGTAAACAAATAGAAATACAATAATTTGTTATAAATGGGGTATAAATTTGGTAGACAATTTTTTGTAATTGGTCCGAATAAATCGCGGACAAGATCGGGGCGCTATCAAGATTGAAATTCAAGACGAAACACGAAACTAGAACATGCATCAAATTTGATACACGACGCTCGTTCGAGGTTCTTGCAAATAGCGTCTCTTGTGAGCGTTAAGTGTGACGAAACAGGCCGCCGAGTCGAGATAAAGAACTCGGGCTGAAATTTGTGCGGAAACAGTTTTATGAAGATTGCATTCCGAGCCGGCAATATTAAGGGGTCGAGGGGACCAGTTAAACAGAGAAACCCAGACAGGCTTATCACCCTGACCCATCGACGATTTTTCATCGCTCGCTTGTCGTTCCTTTTTGCTACCGGTCATTTTCTCGATGACTCCTCCGGGACCCTGACCCTTGGAGGACATTCGTCGCAAACCGATCGCTGAGGTTATTTTCAGAACCCGCTTTCGAACGTCTTATTCCATCCCTGGGCTCGCTCCAAAACTCTCGCAGACACTTGACCCGATGGCACGTGTCTTCGGTTGCTATTAACACAGAAACTCACTTGACCCGCAGTGTCCAGCTTCCCAACTGCACGTCTTTATTTTTGTCATCTAAACAGAGAACAGAACATGAAAAAAGCAAAGGAACGAAAAGTAACAAAAAAGGTGCAACTTCAAAAACTCCTCAGACCAGAGCCAGATCAAAAACGTGTTTTTAAAGTTGTTGAATCTTATACGTACAAAAATCGAACAATCTTTTCCAGAGCAAAGTTTAATGAATCGTTGTTGATAGGATCGGCTGAAAAAGTTAATTATAATTCAATATATGAAATTCCTGGAGGAAATGAGAATGAAAAACTTGTCACGTGAGCTTTCTACGCTTGCCATTTCACCCAGGTTGCCGAAAAAGCAGAAAAAGCCGCGCTGCGAGTTGTCAACGCGCCTCATCGCCAATTATGCGATTTATATAATCGATGATTGGCAATTAAGTGGACACGGCTAATTACAAAAGTAATTGACAACAAGCCTCTCTCGGTATAATCAATTCGGCGGGACATCATTAAAAAACGTGATTAACGTTGAATTAATTAATGTCATTCGTGCGCCAAATCTTGCGCAAAGTGCATTTATTCGCCACACCAGTTTGTCAGTCAGTTCTTGTTTTCTCCCCTCTTGTTATTTTTTCTCTCGTTCATTCTTTTTCAACAACTACAAATTTCAAATTTTTGTCCTGTTGGCTATACTTTCAGCTGTCAACCAACTTGACATATTTTCTATGTCTTATGAGCTAGTGTAATTACCTCTTTGAAAACAAACATTACAAAATTACAACATAACAACTTTCAAAATTATCAGCATTATTATAATAATGCAAAATGGTATGATTAAATTTTAATTGATAAATATATAAAGAAACTTAAAATAGGTTTGGTCTTCAAAGAGTTAACAGAAACAGAATATAATTCATACGAAACTCATGCCACAAAATTCGTCTGATAAAATGTTTTTGCTCTCTCTTTCTCAATCCAAATGTTTCAGCAATGGCCATTGTGATAATAATTTTTGCACTTGGGCGTTTCTGCACAGTCCGGTCATTCATCTGCGTCCGTCCGCTGGAAGCCTCGATCTTGGTGGTCGAATTCAATACCTCATTTAGCAGCGCAATAAACATCGTCACTTATCTCTTCGCGACTCGATCGCAACCGAATCGAAATTCCGCGCTAATCCGAGTGCCGTTCCAAAGTGTCATTACACACGAGCCAGACTTAAACTTCGGTAGCTTCGGGATTAACTGTGCCAACAACTGGATTGAGATGACGAAACTGAAAAAGAAAATAAATGAAAAAAAAGTAACAAAATGGGTATCCGATTGCTGCAGTCAGATTTATCTCACCGGGGTCAACTCGGACGCCCACGCGTTTTCGAGATGCGATTCGTGTCAATTCGAATCCGAAAGAATCCTGCGCTTCAACTTGGAGTATGATGTCGTCGGGATACGAAAATAGTTGACCGGTGGTCTCACGCTGAAAAAAATGGCGTTAAAAAGATTTATGGTTATAGAGATCACAGGAGATATTTTTTTGACATTTAGGTTCGCTTGTCTTCTTTTCTTTTTTTTCTCTCTCTCTCTGTCCGGTATCTATGATTATTCGAATGCGCAAGACTTTTGGAACTTTTTTCTCTGCGATCCACGCAAGTGTGGCAGTTTTGAACGAATTTATGATTATGATTTTGACATTTGCTTTTTTCGAGACAGAATTTCTGCCAGCTTTGCACTTCTCCTTTTGGGTATCGATGCCTTGAGAGGTGTCAAAGGTCAAACTTAGGATTAAGCTGGTTGGCTCAAACATTTAGAGTCTGGAAAAAAAGATTTGTGCGTTAAAAAATCATAATCCTGCGTGTTCTTTATAATGGCAACGTTTTGTACACGCCTAATTAAATTTCCTCAATAATCATGCTTGCAATTGAAAATTACTAATAACTTGAACATTTTATTGCTGTTAAGTCGTTAACTGTGTTGGTATTTTTTATATTTTTATTAATGTTTTTTAATTGAATTGAATTTTATTATTTTAATTTATATTTTCATATGAAATTATTTGAGTTATAAAATATAAAAATAATTCGAGGCATTATTCAAATTCGAAAATAAAATATATTAATTGTGACAGCTTCCGATTTACAACCTCTCAAATAGAAGCTACAAATAATTTTCTTGCGCCAGGTCCAATTCTCATTGTATTCTATTTAAATTCCGCTGTACATCTTTATTTATATCAAAATAATTGACGTTAGAACGTAGATTGAGTGTTAAATAGACTTGCATCGAACTGTGCGGGCCACGGTGCTGGTTTGCGACACCGAAAAAAGGGGCAAAGAGACGGGCCGTCTTAATAGGATGTTTGTCTCTCGTTTAAGCCCTCGTTTTGTCTCGACCACCGGGAGTTGATAGCGGAAGTGTTCGCAGCGCCTCAAGTAGCTTTTGTGTTTTACAGAGAAGCATAAGTGTGATGTGGCATGCCGTGCGTTTGTGCATTAATGCGTGTCCCCCTGGCCCTTTCTTCGGCCGCACTTGCTCCAAATTGAGAACTGGATAGAAGCCCATTTGTACACTCTTTAATGTTTATCCTCTCAGTTCGTTGATGTTTTTCTTCATTTCGTACGTCTGAAATTTGTATCAATTATTTTGTTTAGTCTACAATTTTTGCTGTAACAACAGTCAACACTTTTTTTCTCATCACTTTCACACAACAAATCGAAACTAAATTTAAAAATATATGTATTGTTTACTTTTTTGAAATTTCAAAATTTTTTACATACCGCCACCTGGTGGTGCGATCGAGTGTTACATCCAACTTTTTCCACTTTAGTTTGAAATTTCGTCACTAGAGCTTTTCATAGATTTCTGCAACAAAAAAGTATTCGTTAATTTGGTATCAATTCATTATTTATTTTTAAAAGTTATTTAATTTGTTATCATTTACAGATAAAACGTGAAGTGAAGCACTGAATCATAAATTAGTACACATAGTTTAAAGTACATCTTTTAATCTATTTATAATGATACAAGTAATACAAATTTCCCCCGAGTCAAAATAACACGCATATAATTTGTTGGCACGAAATCATCATCTTGCCGCGCTCTTTAAGTATTTTCCATCTCCATCTCTCATTATCGTTAAGTCGAGCGTGCACCTTCCTGCGACGAGCAATTATTAAGAGACCAAGTCTGATAATAATTAAAGTAGAGGGGAGGGAGGGGAACAAGAACAGCGGAGGTATCAAAAATGTTCGCAAAAAATGCCAACCATGAACGCCAACGACCGATAGAAATTGAAGCCATACTATGTAACCGCGGATGAGTTCGGTATTTATGATATCCAGTGGGTGAACTTTTTTTTTCTGTGCCCGCGGCATGTGCATTTCTCTCCCGCAAGTGGCGTCCTTTTTTTCTTATTTTTTAACGTCTACAGTAGCCTGTCAGACGCTGCTGCGAGGCTCGTTGCAGGGGACATTATTTGATAGCAGCAAGACAGACAGACCGAGACGACGAGCGGATCAGGGGAAGGAGCGAACTATGTTGGTGGTCCTCTCGAAGCGACTCAAAACAATGAATTTACTTCATAAATCTCAATTTAGCTGAGGCTGCCGCTCGATTAAACTCCGTTTCACCGCCGCAGTTATGTGCTCGATCATTCGCTTTAGGATCATTTTCTAAGCCTGGCGAATTAACCCAAACAATTCCTTTCAATCTCAACTTCATCGCTGTCTTATCACAACATCTACACTATCAAAACAAAAACACACTTTGTTTTCACAAAACGCCACCTGGTGACACAATTTGGATCTATTCAATCTCTATCTCCCATCATTATTTTAGTTCCAAATGTCGCCGCCAGAGTTCTCTGATTAAAAAATAATTCAATCTACACAGTTTTTATGATTTCAAATTCAAAATTCAAAAAACAAATAAAAGATAGAAAAGGGTTATAAATTAAAAGGTTGGAATACGTTAACGATAACACTTGCATGCCGTTAGCTTTCTAACGATTTTGAACACGTGTTCAATTGAAACGAACGTGACGCGTTGCTAACAGGGTATTTCAATAAAGTATTTTCGCTAATTCGTGAAAGCAATTGCGGCGCACACACGTCCTTCGAAAGTTGCCACGCTGCGGCAAAAAGCGACGGAAAAAGTTTCGTTCCAGCGAAAAAGAAATAGTGCTCAGAGGTCTCTCTCGCGAACCACTTGCCCGAGCACGAACGTTCCTGAGACGTCGACGGTCTTTTCTCGGAACTCGCGCATTCTCGGCTCGTATGTTCTCTCATGGCTCGGTATGCGATGTTTAAGTTGTATGTTATGTATGCGCCATAGTCATCCGCACAGAAAAGACGAGCAGAAAAGTGCCGCCACGCACACACGTCGCGCGCAACTGTCTACTTCTGCTGCGAACCAACTTTTCTAGTCTCATAATTGCACGTCGTTATGTACCCACCAACTTTATAGAATCCGCGAGAGCTGAATTAAGCAACGTGTTTATGCCCCTTTTTTCTTCCCCTCGTTCTGATTTATTTATGAAATGAACTAATTATACATTTACATCAAGCGGTTGTTTTTATTTTTTTCGTGTCCAACCCGCTTAATGATGCGAATAAAAACCGTAATAGAAGTTTCAGGTGAAGATGTTAATTAACAGAGTGATCCTGACTGCGCGAAATGTGCGAGGAAAAAAAAAAGTGATGAGAAAAGTTCAGGGGGTTCGTGAATACAAGGCGGAAAAGTTGGCTCGCCTCGGGGCTTTACAAAGCGAATAATTAATAGCTTAATTTTCACCTTTCAGGAAGTCGTTACTTGCGTTCGCCAATGATCTTGGCCACGTTTCCAACGATCCTCACACCAGCGTGACGCGAGTCCAATCACGTATCTATCTTGATTAATCTCATATTAATCACGAGTGCCGGCAATTAGAGTTCATAGGAATGTCATAATGTTTCGTCTGTTTCCTTTTTCTCCTTTTCCGACCTTGCGTTCAATCTCACCGAACGGAAACGTTGTTTGCAACCGACCATTTTTTACATCCACCCGATTTTGCATCTTTGACGCGAAACAAGGCGTCTCAATTAGTTCCCCGAGTTCATTATGCATGTAATTTTCACAGAAATATTTTTATCTGGCTGTTTGGCAATTTGTTGCCAAGTGTTTAATCTTGATTGCTCGTTATGTAATGCAATTTGGCTTAACAATATGTTAATCAGCAAATTAACTGCCGCTTGGTTATCATTTTCATTAATTTATCAATTCAATTAAATTATAAAAAATTATCCCTGCATCAAATCTCATCGTGTGAAATTAACATTTAATAATTAAAGGAAATTAAAAACAAATGTTAATTCCTAAAACCATAATCGGACATAAATAATCATTATGATAATCATTTGGCAAAAATTTACGTTAAAAAAAATGATTAACAAATTTTGCAACATTGATAATTTTAGCTATAGACGTTGGATGAAAAAAATTGGTTTATGGCACGCGGTGCAAAACTGGTATACAACCTTGTGAACGCAACAATTCATCCCAATCACGGAAATCTAAATTGATAGGGGGGATGCGCATAAGACTGTCATGTGGTCGCATTATATTTATAATAGTGCGAGACCCGCCTGCACGTCAGCCGGTGGCATGGCGTATTTTCGGTCGAGCAAGAAATTAAGATGTATCGCTGAATCTGGTACGGGTAATTTGCATGTTCCGCGACGCCTACGCACCGTTTCGGTTTGCCGACATGGGCCACCCGTGCGTACGATGGGCCTACCAACTGGGACTCCGCTCAAATCGTTACAATTGCGATCAATTAAACTGCATTCAAACCGTTATAATCAAACCATTGTTCGCAATTATCCCGCGACGACAAATTTACATTGACGTACAATCTTTCATTCCGACCGCAATACCGGAACTCGCTGATTGGCTCAGAGAAATTGGTCCCCCTTTTTCAACGAATGTTTTTTCATTACTTTTCGTAAGTTCTTACAAACGTTTTTTGTACGCTCCTCGTCTCTCATCAAGTACGGCTCATTGTACAACAAAATTGTTTCAACAGGTGCTGCTTCGCAATTGGCGCAAAAAGAAATGCAAGATTTGCGTAACTAATGCAACGATCACCGTATGATGCTCAGCGACGAATTTAAGAACGTACAAAATTAGCGACGCATCCCACCACGTTTACGCCGTGTAATTTCGTTCGCTTTTATTTTCCCGCCTTTACCTCGCGGCCTGCGTGACCAAAAGGCTCCTCTCTCTCTCAATTTTTTGGAACTTTTTCTTTTGCCTTTTGTTTTTTTGTTTTCAGTTGTGTTTTTCAAGATCAGGATCAATTATAGAAAACGTTACGATCAAAATTCATCGCGAGATCGATAATGGGTCGAATTAATCGGCCGTCCACCTACTCGCGTTTGTTGGCTCTGCGTACCCAAACTGTCAATAATGGTAAATCAAACGCGTGCATTACGGACTGATTTGTATCATTATCGTATCGCAATTTGATCCGGTCGATTTCATCGCCCGCGCACATGCATAAACATGCGTAATATGCAGAGTGCAACGTGTGCGTATTGTACGCGCCGGACCCCATACGTTATATTAACACATTAGGCACGCTTGCGTGCCGAAACTCAGTAAGCCGTGAGTAACAATGGGTCGAGGGTCCGCCCACGAACCTTTGCTGGAAACAGAGGTGCTGAGTGCAAGACAATGTCTTTTTTTAANATCGTTACAAGTATCATTTCTGTTGCACCACTTATTATTTATTTCGTAATTCATTATCGGTTTGATTTGTGCCAATCAAGGGGCTTGATGTTTACTGATAACAAAAATTCATTTTGTTACATGAAAGAAGTGGGGGGGAATTATGACAAGCTGGATAATTGGGACTTGAATAAATTTATCATTTAATAAAAGTACACTGAAAAAAATTCTATCAAATATTATAACTTATGGATGAAAATTAACTGAACTGTTCGCTACATGAGGGACAAATCTAAAATTCGTGAAAAATTATTGATACTTACAGCAAATTTTGATGAATGAGCATAAAAATAAACTAATATTAAATTTTCATGTTCATGCATCAAAATTTGCTGTAAGCTTCAATATTTTCCCTCAAATTTTAGATTTGTCCTTTATATAATGAAAACAGTTTAATTTTTTTAATTAATAATTTAGTTGTTTTTTCATAATGGAAAACCAAATAAATTTAGAATGATTGGACACAGTTTTAAAGATGAAAATATAATTAAAAATGAAATAATTGAAAAAGATCAANGTTTAAATTCTGAATAAACCAAATTTTTGAATAAAGTTAGTTGTAAAAAAAAAATAATAATAATAAATTGAAAAACTAAAATTGACACTCAAAAGTTTGCACCATAGTCAACAGTTTTGCACGCATCCGTCAGTTCGTCCTCAGTTTTGTCGCAAGACGTTGGGTTGGGGAGGGGGGGGGGAGACAATTTGCCACATGTTATGTGAAACAGGAGGTCGGTGCGGAAAACGCAAGGGAGGAGTCACGGAGAGGGAGCCGAAAGCGTGACGCGACGTTTCGCGACACGAACGTGACATCTCTCGCACGAAATTATAAAAGCGAGTGGATGCGCGCGCGCACACCTGGACTCCGGCTTCTTTTTGTCAAGCCAAAAATAAGAACGATTTTCCGCATCAGGATTTCTCATTAGTTACAGAACTCAGACCAATTATCCGGCTGTATGATTGATCGCCGAGTGTACATTATAATTGTATATTCATATCGGTACGAATCATTGACGCACTCACGTCAATTAAACCGCGGGCAGTTCATAAATCATGACTTGGAAGAAGAAAAATTTCGATGGCCCATTGTTCCCATTGTTTTCGTACTGCGCAATCGTCGGAAAACAATCGCGCTTTTATCTCAGACTAGATAATTAGTGGCAACGATGCTCTGCGACTCTATTAAGGATCTCTGGTTTGTCAACCGACTAACTCATTTAACAAATAATAAGACAAAAATTATGATCAATAATTTTTGTTACAATCAACCAAATTCAATTACGTTTTAACTTCGTTTCAATTTTTTTACTGTGTGCTGATTGAGAATTCTTTTTTTTTCGATAAGTACAGACTGAAAAATAAACTTAAGAATTTCTACCCCCTCCCCGAATTTGGATAAATACCGAGACGAAGGTTTGAAAATGCTGGTTGAAATTGCACGTACATTGCGCGGACCAGTCGATGTAACTACATTCTGAATGATAAGATCAAAAGCTGATCCAAGCGGGAATAACATGAAATTATAATTGTACGTCTCTATCGTGCATTGGTACGAGCACCGTGATTAGATTTCTGTCCGACGATCTGCTTGAGGCGACGGCTCAGCAATGAGATGCGATGTGTTACGAAAATAGAACTCTTCTCGTTAATTCGCGTCCGAGTAGGCGCAGCGTTTGCCGAGAACTGATCTATGACACGATACGCTTGTCAATTTGCTGCAATGGATTGGTCCTGTGATTGCGCGCAACGGAGACCAAATGAAAAAAGAAACAAACTCGAACCTCCGCGAGTCGTCGAAAATCAGTCAATCATATTGCAAGATGAGAGATAGACGTTTCGAATTATTAAACGCGGAGACGTCAGGTGGCGTTTCGTTGTCAATGCAAAGTTGAATTAGACGCAGAACCTCTACACACGTGTTAACGCACAGTTAAATACAAAAATCCCAACTATTCAGGTCAGTTTATAATCGTGATTTCAACGTAAACCACAATTCAAACGCCAAATGAATTGCGACCATTTGATATTCAAACGTTAGTTCCCAAAAATCGTTCGAGTCTCAGAATTTGTGTGTTCGTGGAAAAAAATTAAAATGTTTGTCAGATATCTACTTTTTGCATCCGATAATCGCGCGGGATAACGGCAAAAAAACTTAACGAACCACCTGGTCTGTGGAACAGGACAAAACTGACGAGCAAAGGGCATCGACTTTGAATCGGTTGGTGTTTTCTTTTTTCTTTCATTTGTTACCGAGAACGGAGTGTCGTAAATTGTTGCGAACCAAAACTCCTGAAAATGCGAAGCGCGCTAAAGGCGTCCACAATTAGCCGAAAATTTGTAACGTGTTTGAAGATCCGGTCTGATTCACGGATTACTTAATACATTTGGCGATTGCATCAAATGTTCCACGTTATTAAGTATTTATTCGAGAAACACGAGTGACAAAAATATAGTGCGACGCAATTTTCAAATATCGACAGTGGAAAGGACGACTTTTCGGGCGACCTAATTATGGGCAATTTGCGTACATTTTTGTGACGTCAAAGCTGTCAATTCGTTGACAGGTTTTGACGCGTCAAATATTAATAAGCGGTCGGGGCGCGCGAAATAAAACGAGTGATACGAAAATGAAGTGAAACGATAAAGAGACAAGAGAGGCTACGCGAGACCGCACCTTAATGGAAACGAGTTAACGACCCGTGGAAATGTAAACGCAGTCACGTACTCGCGCGTAATGATCAACGAGTGACCAATCAAGCACCATTATTCATAGAGTTATTGCACGCAGCTCGCCGTCTGTCTATGCCCAGAAGCTGAGACAGCGGTAAACACGAAATTTACGTAATTGATATTCGATTTGGAAATTGACATATCCTTAACGAAAAGAAAAACTTGATTTCAAAAATATAATATTCATATCCATGAATTTGTCGATGTGAATGATAAGAAAACTGTTTCTTTTTTTTTTCAAAGATGTGTTTGAGTTGATTAATAAATGATTTTTCAATTCTAGGTTTGTTTGTGACAGATGATTAATGATTGTTTTTTTCTTTTTTCTGTTCTCAGGACGAAGTAAGTAACAATTTTTGATGGACCTAAGCTGTAAAGTTTGCTAAACTTCCAAATCACGTGAGCCAATCATTTTCAATCTAGTTCTTAATATAAGACTTGTTTTTCAGTTAAAATGTAGATATAAATATTTGTAAACAAATGTAGACTATTTATAAAAATTTAAGATTTTACTATTAACTTTTCTTTTTAATTTCTATTGTTATTTTGTTAAGAAATTATTTTGTTTGTTATATTATCTTTCAATTGTTGTATGAGAAATTGCATTTTGGGATACAACATTCATACAAAGGTGCATCGTTGGTTGCCTATCAATCGGGGGTACTGCGACTTTGAACTTTCACCAGCCCAGATTCGCAGACTTTTGAAACTCGAGCAAAAACAATTGTGCTTAATGTTCGAATGCTAATTCTCAACTCAAGTGATAAAAAATTAATTAACAATAACACGCATGACAAGTTTCCAATCGCGTATTTCCTGTGCGACGAACGAAAAAACAAAATTAAACAGTCTCGCAAAGAAAAGTTACATGAACCATTTCACATTTTTCGCGGCAAAAAGTAACCTGTCGATTGAGGACTCATCAACTCGGTTGGAAAACGGTCGAAATGTTTCAATTCCGATGCGCAGTCGGGGCACAATGGAGTTCTCATGAAACGTATACAAAAAAGAGTTCCCTGGTTTGGAATCGGTCTATTACTCCATTACGACTAATTCAACATCGTAATTCGAGTAGTACAATACAAAGTATAGAAGAACACAGATATAATAACGTAGCATTAAGCAGTCATCGTTTTATATCGTGCATTTGAAGAAGCTTCACCTTCGGCTGGATCGCTTACGACATGGCTTGGTAGGCATCTGCATGTGATTAATTTATATGACATGCAATTCCGTTTAACATATCCCTCGTTACGCGATGAAAGAAATATGCCTGGCGTGTGTGTTCTCGCGCACGGTTTTCCATTGTTTTCCAACGCTGTGTTTCCTCTAGCGAGCCATTTAAATGGCTCGCAATTACAAGTCGGCAAAAATATCAAAAGGACACGACGTCTGCTCTGTACGCTCAATAAGAATGTAACACGTTCAGGAAACGAATGAGTTATCAAGGAAGGCAATTAGCGCGAGGACGAGCAATTAAACTTTTTTTCCAGTCCGTTCCTTAAATGTTCATTTCCACAAGATGCGTCTGGCTTTTTCATCGAGCCTAATACGTTTCCTACAATCTGATCAAATCTGCATCCTCATTTGGATTGCATTTACGCTTTTTTAGTTTTTGCTCGCCGGTTGCGGCGATCGAAAAAGTTGGGCGCCAATGGAAAAAATTTTTCGGCGCCTAAATTGAGTCTCCGGTTCTGAGAGTCCTTTACCGGATCACCGGTTTCTTTTGTCCGGCTTGCAGGAATGTCGATTCTGGAAGTAACTCAAAATCATGATGATATAAAGTTGTCTTCAAGAAGAGGCAAAAAAAAAGGTGATAAAAAGTATACGATGGCTTGAAAAGAGTAGCCCTCGAGTGTGTGAACTCCGGTGGAAGGTCAGCGTGAAATAGATATCGAGCGACCGGTTAGTAACAAGTCGACTCTTAAAACTGTCAGCCGATAATCGAACTGGAAAGTCCGCTGGTAATTCCGTGGTCATCGGGTGGCCGAAGAAGGCCGGCCGGTTGGTTGCGTCGACACGCTTCAGCCTCGTTTGTCCGCGTAATGGTCGCAGTCATAATTCAGTCACTTCGCTCAGCAGCCAAGCGTACGGTAATGATGATGCTGATCCGTACACTCGTCGATGGTTGAATTACTCATCATCCAAATGCACCGACCTCGTTTAGTCAACCTGAAAAATTATCTCAAATTAGTTTTCTACTCCAATATTTTCACTCACAAAAAGCATTTATGAAATTCTTTCTCATGAGTCACACATTTTTTCAAATGCAATCATTTTTAATTTAAACCTTCTTAAAAATGAAGACACAATTAACAAAACTTTTTTGTATGTTCATTTTAAATGAATACTTGTATTTTTGTATATTTTTTTTTTAATTTTTTTTTCATAACATTGACTGAACTGATGTTTATCTTTTGAGTTATTTGAAGTTAGAAAAGGAATGTATTTTAATTGTTATTGCAGAGATGAGCAACGCAAAAAAATTTCCTTGTGCTTAATGGTTGTGCAAAATTGATTAATGTCGTTCAACTAATGACAATAATTATAATTGTCTTCATCTGTTGATGAATTCATCGTATTGAATCAACAAAGTGCATTTCCCGTCGTAGTTTGAGTCATTGGTTAATGACTTAATGGGTCTCTTGTCGATTGTGCTTGTTCCTCTCTTTCACTTCGTTTTTTAATCACCGAACCGATAATTACGCTCGATAAATCATCGCTGCCAGATTTATTGTTTACAATGCGAGGTCGGCGTTAACGTTCAAGTAAACTTTAAAACGTGTAAGCCGAGATGCCGCATGTGACTGTTAGTTTTCCCATTGGCAAGACGGCTTAATTGAAATGAAAAAAAAATGGCTCCTTTGTACGATTAATGTTTGACTGCTCTTTGTTCATTTTCATCGGTTCACTTATTCTCTGAAAGTCGATCAGAAAATCATTTTTCATCGGTTCAATTTAGCAAGGAGGGGGAATCAGAAAACGGTAAATGAATTAATGCTTGTTTATGCATTCAGAAATCTTTACACGTCCTCGTGAGGATGTTAAACGTCAGAAGCAATTTTCTTTATTGGCCGATGTTTTTCGTAATTGATTATCTCGGGATACAAATTCAGCGGGATTGAGTGTCTGAGTCATCATTTTTCACACGTCATTTCGTGAACTCGAATTCATTTCATTTCTCGCCGCAACATATGTTGCACGAAAGACATTTCGACCAAAATATTTGTATTGGATACAAAATTAACTCCGACGAAATTCCACGATCAATCATTCGATTATGCTCTCAAAAAGCGTGTAACATTTTCTTTATCATTTTTATTTTCTCGTTTCAACTTCCCCATCGTCGTTTCACCCACTCTTTTTCTGAATGAGAAGAAAAAATGCACAAAACATCAGTGTTTTGATCCAATGAAAAACATTTCTTTGAGGTTACCATAATCTGTATAATTATCGACTATAAGGATAAAGTAGTTAACAATTTTCCAAAGGATTCTCATAATTCTTGCAAATTAATGACTTACTAATAACTAAGTACATAACCGATAATGAGATGGTGGTCTTAACAATGTTTTTGCATACTAACGTGAGTTTATACCGAGCAGACAGCAGACAAACATTCTTGACCTCATTTGGTTACCGGAGAAGAACCAAAATTGTTTGTTTCCGGAACAAAAATATCATTCAGTTTTATTTTCCTCCAAAATTATTGTTGCAAAAAAAAGAATCTCACCGCAAGGAACAGATGTTGTTTTTGATATTTAAAGTAGAACACGATATTGAAGAGTGTTTTGTTTACATTGAGAAGACAATGGGACTTCCGGAACTTCTTAACTTTCAGGTTTTTTGTAGATTTTCAAACTGTCATCATTTTCAAATATAAAAATGGAGTTGCAATTCTAACCTAAATTAAAGTTCAGAAAACTCCATTGTTCTCTTAAAGTATTTGATCGTTATATTCATTATTATTTTAAAAAATTATATAAAATAACAATACTCAATCAATTTTTAACGAAATCTATAAATATATTAAAAACTAGCTGTACATTTTTTTCCTTCGATACAAATTTCATTCTTAATCAACTATTTTTCAAGACAAAATCAATTCCCATCTGAAAATGTTGAACTATCGAATTCGCTCACGATTGTAAAACAAAAAAAAGTGGAAAAAAAGGAGATGAAATGAAATGCAACCAAAGTACAGTAACTGAAACAACTACCAAAAGTAGAGTCTGCGAATAAATAGCACGGCTCCATTCGTGATATTGCCTCGCTCGCACAGATACACACGTACACTGTGCGTCGAAAGTTTCTCGTTCCGGGGCTGTTTCGGAATGACTGAGGTAACGAACAGCAATCTAATTACTTAAGCCAAGTCTCGTTCTGACATCCCGACCCTAGCTTCCTTCCTTTCGCGGAAGCCTTGAGGGCAAAACCAATAACGTTAAGACGCCAAAAGCGCTCTCGCCCTACGCCGCATACCGACGACGTGTGGCATTAGGACGAGTAATTTCCGTCTTGCTTGAGTTAGACGTTAGAGCATAACCGGCGCGTCCCAAAACGAATCGTCAGTGCCACGGCTCGCGTCTTCTCGCTGTGACGATGCTTAATTACGTCACGACTGCTGGATGACGTGACATTTGCAAACATGTCTTTTGCAAATTGACTACCCCGCTTTCACTCTCCTTTTTATTTACTTTTTATTATTATTCATTTCCATTTAAGAACAAGCCTCCAGAGACATTTTGCCTAGAGACACTGCAACATAAAATTTTGTTTAATGATAATACACATTTTTTTCTTCATAGTTTCAATATATTTCTTTGTACACTGAAAAAAATGCTACCTTGTATCAAGTATATATAACTTAAATAAAATAGAAATTATTCTCACATATATGTGAGAATATATGTACTTGATTGAAGTTAAATTCAATTAATCCAATTAAAAATAAGTTAAAGAAAGTTAAAATATACTTAATTCAAGTAAATTTTCTTTCAAGTATATTATATAATTGATATTAGTGAGTTTTTTTCAGTGTATAAGAAATTTGAACAATCGAGTCTTATTTGTTTCTTCCAAATTTTTTTTTCTTTTTTGGGTTTTGAATTCTCATTTTTTGTAAAAATAAAATATCTGTACAAAAATTTTAGAGCATGTTAAAAATTGTTGTTTGAAAAAATGTGTCATTCAACTTTGCTAATGTCAAAATTAATTCTAACCCTTGGTAGATGCAAAATAGTACCATTTTTTTCTGCCATACAATAATAACTCTCCGACTGCACCGTCATGACGTTTGCATGCTCACGAGGTAAAATTGTAAATAAATCAAACCATAACGATCAACGCTGTGCTATCGATCAAGCCATCTGCAACTTTCGGCCGGTCCGCCTTTGTTGGGACAAATGTTTTATAATGTTAATCTGTCGATCGCTGACAATTAATGTTGTCACTCGAAGCGTCTTTGGCTATCGCAAAAATGGCACGATTTATTATCAAGTGAACGGGCCAATCGCACTTTGCATCTCGTTACGACATTTGTGTCATCGGTGTGACTGCGATATTTTCTGAATCGCATTTTCAATACTTTTTTTTCCCCACTTTTATATTTTTATTTTTCGAAAACGAACAATGCTTATCATGCAAAATTGTATGGGTTTGTACGTGGGAGAGATAGAGAAGCTCTTAAATTATATTCACTTGGATTTATGATTTTGATTCCAACTATTGATACGAGTCTTATTTATGATCTGTTGTATAAGTGATTGGTTTTTCCTTTTTCGCATGTTTTTCTTCCTTGTAATTGCATTTTTCAAAGAAATTTTAATTTCAATATCTGTTTTTTTTGCATTAAACATTTTTTTGTTTTTTTTCATCTTAATTTCATGAAGCTGGGAACAATTATATTAATGGATTTTATTGCAATTCTTTCAGGTCCACGTACAAGAAGGGTGAAACGATCCGGAGAAACGCGCAACGGTAACAGCGGACCGGAAGAAAAACGACCGAGAACGGCATTTAGCGGAGAGCAGTTGGCGAGGTTAAAGAGAGAATTTGCGGAGAGTCGATACTTGAACGAAAAAAGAAGACAGGAACTTTCGAGAGATCTTGGGCTGAACGAAGCCCAAATCAAGATTTGGTTCCAAAACAAGAGGGCGAAAATCAAGAAGGCCAGCGGCCAAAAGAATCCGCTGGCACTTCAATTGATGGCGCAAGGTTTGTACAACCACTCGACAGTTCCATTGACCAAAGAGGAGGAGGAACAGGCTGCCGAATTGCAAGCAAAGTGAAGATACCAAAATCGTGGAGAGAAATTTTATTTATCGTGATATTGTGATTCTTAAATTAAAACAAAAAACGACAGACAAAAAGACGGTCTCGAGACAAAAGTGAAACGTAAACAGACGTCCTGGCCTTGTTAGATTATTATTATTTTTTTTTGCTACATTATGATGTTCAGACTTGTTGTATCTATTTGTACAGAACGAGCGAGGTAAATGTGTGCTTTTCTCAAACTTTTTGGAATCATTGAATTGAATTTTGTTGTGAGTGAAAATGTTGAAAAACACACCTTTACCTTTGATCTTCTTTTGCAAACGAAAACCCGACTTGTGTGATTTTGTGTAAAGTTACTTTAATGGATGTGAATTTCATTCGGATCGACGAAACTGAAATTGTAAACGGAGTGACGACAATTTGAAATGAAAAATGATGATAGTCATGAGAACGTAACTGTGTATTTCAACTCAACCGAATGTTCCTTTATTATTACTGCATTTTTTGACACCCAATTTGTAAAAAAATTTTCAACCTCGACGTTTCAATATTGAAATGCAACGGACATTTCTAGAAAAACGATGATTGTTTTTTTCGATCGCTTTATAATTTTGTGTACGTGTCAACTACGATATTTATTGTACAAATTTGAAACAAACGAAATTGTTAATTTAAATTGATTTGATTCGATGCGATGATTCGTGGAGAAAAAGAAGGAGGGAAGGAAAAGTAAATAAAATTGCAAACCAAATTTGGGAGGCAGCGAATAATAGGTTGTTGAGTAATTTCGTATGACGAAAAGGGTTCAGTGCCATAGCAGCGTGTTTATCGGCTGTTTGAAGAAAAAACTCGTAAAAAGCACGACCTAAATCGTCGAGCACTAGGGCGCTCGTGCACTTTTTTTCAGCCGACGCGAAAAACGACAGCTAATTTACGCTAATTTATTGTAAAAATGTAAAATACGACCCCGAGCGACTGGCATAATTGCAAAATGTGCAATAGCGCGGTATATATATAGTGAAGAAGTAAAACACAGCGGCAGTTTATAGGTGTAATCGAATTTTCGAAAATGAGAGAACCAGATGAGATAAAAGAAATGAAACAAAAAGTAATGGGGAAGAAAAACAACTTGTACATATGCAACATTCTGCCCTTAGTGCGGTGATACTTCGCTTACAGACTGTTTAAAGTGAATTTAGTTATTTATTTACTTATAGCGATAATACGTTGAGCGTGAAAATCGTCGCGCTCGCAAACTCATTCGTGTATAAGACGATTATTTAAAAATTGATTAAATATTCCCAATATCAAATCTCGTTTCATTATTCCGTTCCAAAAACAATAACCAGAATGACAAATTTAATTAAATTTTTTGTTCTTGGCAATTTCTACAATGAATTTATTTATATCATTTTTTTTTAATAAAAAAAAGAACATTTTTCTTTGCCCACGTGAGAAGAATTGATTGAAAACCTAAAATTAATCAAAGGTAAGTTTGACAGATGATCATATTTTTTGTTACAGCAAGATTTAAGTTCGGAAAGGACTATTTATATAAATCAAAAATGGATTATACTTATGAATGATAACAATAGGCGGTGCATAAATTATGGCATGCACATTTAATGATTCCACATACAACCAAATGTGTGTAAAAGTTCTTATGGCCAGTTTGGAGTAAAGTTTATTGTATCGTATATCACCCAAACATTCCGTCGTGTGTATTTTTTTCGGCCTGTTGCATCGACAATAAAATCAGAAATTGTGATTATACATTTATGACGGATGTGTTTCTCTATGATATAAGTTCAATCATAAATATGCTTAATGGTTCGAGAAACTTTTCACATGGCCTTTTGAATCATTCAAAATTTCATCATTTCAATTCATTTATGAACACCAAAACACTTAATTCAAAACAAAAAACAAAAACTAAAAAATTATCCAAAAATTTATTTAAATTTTAAATATTTTGGTAAAAATAACTTTCAAAATTTTTATTAGCAAATTAAAAAATAAAGAGTAGAAAAAAAATAATAATGAACAGAATATAAAATTAGACAGAATAAGATTTGGAATGCAATAAAGTTGTAAAAGTAAATTGAAATTTAGAATTTGAAGTTGATTGGTAGTCAGGAGAGCAATTGTCTGTTATTTTGTTTGTTTTGAAATTGAGAGAGCCGTGCAATAAGGTGGATTGGACGAAAAATTAGTGGAATCAATTTGGATAAAGCTTCCGTTCTATCTTGGAATGAAAACAGAGGGGAAGTGCGAGTGGGAACGAGCGTTAAGTGGCGGTGCACCGGGGATGGAAGCCGAGTGGCTCCGGGATAAAAGCGGATCGGGCCGGGTCGATTCTCCGCGGCGCATGCCTCTCCGGGGCTGATTCGGCTCCTGCGAAAATCCCGTCCTGACCTCTGCGAGATATCAATTGATTTACAGTCGAAAGGTGGCCATCATTGATATCAGTCCCGGCCACGCCTACGTTGCCGGCTGCGGCGCGCGTGGTGCGATACGATCGCAGATACGTGGCAGATACCTTGCACCTCATTTAACCCATAACCACCAACCGCCCTTTAACGCGCAAATTTAATCTTCGGATAAAATGCTTCGCTACTTCTCGGACCATATTTTCCTCTTGTAATTCGGGACGCTGTGTCGATAAGATCGCGAAATTGAATTTATGGCGGTCCTAAAAAGAAACCGATGACGCTCTGCTTGTTCAACTTTGTTTTATACCATACGAATTTTCGTTTTGATACAATTCTTGAAAAAAAAAAATTTCTCCGTTTTTGAACATGATTTAACTTTTATATTTCATCTATCTAACTTACTTTGAATTCAAAATAATGAACAAAAAAGATAGAATTATAATATTTTTTTTTTAATTTGAAAGGGTTCAACATTCCTGAGAACTAAAAAAAGTAGCTGTACAAATTTGGTTAGCATAATCGAGGGCAATTTTCGAGTCATCTATCACGAGAGAGAAAAATTAACCCATTCATTATCAGTTGGCCTGCTCATTTTTCACTAATTGGTCCGATTAGATAAATTGTCAGAATAGATTCGTCAAAAATGCTTCAGTCCCTTACAAATTGATGTCAAACTGAAAATAACAAAACAAGAGGTTAACTCATCTCCGATTGTTATCTCACATCCCAAAAAGGAAAAACAAAATATAATTAATGTTGTATCTATGATAATCAAGATGGGAGAGTCATTGGAGTGATGTGTGGCAGTTTGTGAGCTGGTATGTAAACAAGGAGTCGGAGTTTCTGTGGCATTTTTATAATGTCATACTGAAATTCAAAAACAACACCGAGTGCCATTAGAAAGGTAGATTTATGTCATGTCGAATACCTTGATGCATTTGAAAAATGTTCCAGAAACAAAAAGTGATCTCTCTTGTATCCATCCTTTCATTACAATTCGAAGTCTATTTTCTCGAGTTAAAAAGAATTGTTTCAATTTGAATGTCAAATGAGAGATTCAAAACATTTTATCGCAAGCGAGGCCACAAATATTAAGATTGGCTCGGGAACATATATAATCGGTGGCGCCAAATTATTCACAATCAAGTCGGACAAAATGATCCTGGCTCGGTTGGCGTTACGAAACTGATCTATTCGGTGTCAAAGCGCAGCGTCGTCCGGCGCTAGGTGCTCGCTCACGCGCGCCTCCTAAGCGAGTAAACAGTACCCCTGATGAGCGGGCGTTCAAACTGAATGAAACGGCCATAAATAACGACGCACGAAAATATTTTCCCAGGTCTGCGGCGCGCACATTCGGACGACACGGCGAGGCAGTGTGTTGCGCGTGCGAACCAACCTGGGAAAGAGATTGCCTCGAAATGTATGGAAATCGCTTATGGTCAGTGACTAATAATGGTGAGCTGCTGTGGCTGATTACCAGACTCGGCCGTCCAATACGTCGCTGTCAGATTAGGATCGCATACTTGACAGACTCGCGCTTCTGTCTGTCAGTGACGCCTCACGGGGTCAACTGTGCGCGAGATCCACACCGGTGATTGTTGTTCTTTGTCCTGGAATCTTTATAAATGATGCCCGACTGCAGATGGAAAAAGAACGCGAGAATGCGAAGGCGAGAATACGTTGTTCGGCATCCTGGCCGCATACCGCCGACCCAGGTCAAGGCTCGTGGTGTCCATCCATCTCCTGCTCCAACAACTGATTTACCCGATCTGCTCTCGAACTACTACTATTTATCTAATATACGCTATTTAACCTGTGCGAGAAATTTGTACCACTTTATTTTATCACATTTATCTGAATCTACACCCACAGGGATAAAAATATACGCGGAAATATATTTTAAATTTATATTTTTATATAGATTAAATATATTTTTTCGATAAAATATATATTTATTTTATATATCATTTATACAACTTATTGCCGCTTTATAAATAATTTATAAATCACATATATGTGAAATATACACGAATATATTTTAAATACATAAAATATATGTAAAATATATTTCAAATTATATTTTTGTCGGCAACGAAATTTGTTGTATAATTTTATTCATTATGTCATTGTTTATTGTATTTATTTGATTATTATTTATAATGTTAATTGGGAATTAGAATTTTTGGATTGTTGTTGAATTTGGATTTGAAATGAATTTATTTCCATTTTTATAGACGTGTTTGTTTGACACCGTTTCCGAAATGTAAAAGACATTTTTATTTAAAGGAGAAACTCTGTTGATAAATTAGTTTTGAGTAAATGAGAATAAACCCTTTTGTTTGTTTGTTTTTTTTTTTTGAATAAATTTTATTTAGAAGAAAAAATTTTCTTTTATTCAGTTTCACAAGTTTTCACAATGTCTTTTTATGGAAGAAAATGATACTTGCAAGAATTTTTCTTCGATGAAACCATAAATCTGAACGTGCTGTTTGGAAGAAAAATTGATAAGGAACGGTAATATTTTCCAACATGATTTTATATTAAAAATATAAGTATAAGTTATATTGATTCTGTTATAAAACTGATATTGGTGGGAAAAAATTACATTCATCAAAGTGAACATAAAAATAAGAAAATTTTGGGATATTAATATTCAAAATGCAAAGGACATTTGTGACATTTCTCTTCTGTAATAAAACAAAGATTTCCTATAAAATACTCTTATTAAAAAAATATTTCAAAGAAATTCATATTATATTTCATAATTGATGAACATGACTTTTATTTACAAAAGTTCTACATCATCAAAAATGGAAACGAAAGAGTTAATTCTCACTAATTGATAAATTTGCTAATTACCTTTTTCAAAATACGAACAGCAATTCCAAACTGTCAAAAATCTTTCCCACCAAAATTGCACCCAGAGAACCTAGAACAAAATTCCAACTGAATTAGTCGCGTACTAAAACTGATGGGATTAATTTACAAATCATACATTTTTCAAGGTTTCGATAGCATCAGTTGGCAGATAGCTGTAACGAAAAATGTGGGAAAACAAACCGGGCGATTTGAGCGAGCGAGATCAATCCCGAATGAATAAACAGACCATCACGGCTGTTGATCAACTTGCGAAGGTCCGTCCAACAAAGCAATACAACGTCGAGATTAACTAATAGCGGACATGCATGAAGATACGATAATTCCTCGGGCAAGATATCGTCCGACGGAAATCTCTCGCTGTTGTTACTGACGAGGCATCAGTCGTACGGTAGCCGTGCGATCGGGACGATGGATGCTAACGTCGCTCAATGCCGCGAAAAAGACAGAAACACCGTGGTCACTTGGAAAAGAGGGGGGCACAAAAATTAATGGCCAACTGCGACCGCTGACGTGTCATCTTATACCTTCATGCGTCATTTTGATTGACCAATAAATTATCTCCTGCAGTTCCTTTTTTTCCTTCCTTTTTGCAATGACACTCAGCGTTCGTTTGTCTCGAAATTCTTCGATCGGCTTTGATGTGTTTCAACTGCTGTCTTTATTTCTCTTGGCAGCTCGTGCGGTCGCCAGTTTCAAGAAACCGCTGATAAGGAACTGGAACAATTACCCAGTCGCTGCGTTATAAGGTCTTATGTATATAGCTCGGGTTATAATGACTCAATCGACGTTCCAACAACACGATGTGTGGCCCGATCGAATATTCTGGGACAAAACTCTGGGCACAATTTTTCGTCAATTATGAAACACGCATCGCTGCATCGTCAACCATCGTTCCAAATACTTTTCATATAACTCTTCATTAATTCTTCGTGTAGTTTATCGCCTGTCTACCGGCATTATTATTATTTCCTTTTTTTTCATTGTTTACCTCCTTTTTATTATTCCCTTTTTTTCATTATTTATTTTCCATTTTTTTTTTTCTATTATATTAGTTCCAATTAGTTTTGGATGGTAAAGTTGAAAGGAAGATGAAGACACAGTTTTTCAAGTTGAGTTGTTTATCGAATTCTACGAGATAAAATGAAATTTTTGCAAATTAAGTTCGAACGTTGCTTTTGCCACGATGGCAGAGGGGCATCGAGAGAGGTGAGACCGGTTCGGCGTACCATTTGTGACAGTTTTTCAAGTGAATGTGAACCCTTCGGTCGATCCACAGGTATTTAGTTTCGCGGTGTCATGTCCCTTTTTACGCATCCGCGCCTTCGGACAAGTCACAACTCTAAACACGTCTTAGCTGATTCTCTGCTGCGTGTCACACAGCTCTATCCGGTCCCGGTCAAAATCGGATCGCTTTTTTTTATGTTAACTAGAGATATCGTTGTGTGTAAACGAAACCGTATTTCATAAAAAAATGTCCATTAAGACAAGCCATAAAGGCGTCTTAAAAACAAGTTGAAAAGATTTTTAAAAAAGTTGTTTTTCATAAAAGTTTGATTTTTCATTTGAAAACGTCTTAAATTAAGATATCATCTTTCTTAATTTAATGAATCTTTTGAAAAAGTTTTAGACATCAACGAAAGTGTCTTAATTTAAGACGCATACTAGATATGGAAATAATTGATTCACTAATACTGGGCCTATAAAAGTCAAAATTTAAAATCTACGATAAGAGCGAATATGACAAACATAAATAAACTGATAATTCACTTATGAAAATATAAATTATGTTTGACAATTTCCTGAATAAGAAACTCGCCTGCAGGTGAGTCATCGCTGATGCTCCAAGTGTATATGTTTGTATCTCGTAAGGAATTTCTTTAATTTCCAGTTTACAGAAAAGTGTATATACTTTTAATTTTATTATAACATCATCGTTAATGGTATATTTCTAATAAGACTTGACTTTTGCACTCAAAGTTAAAAACGTTACTGATAGTCTCCAATCATGGGAAAAGAGCACCGAGTGATATAAAAACTGTTGGAAATTTAAAAGTATGCTCCGACTGCTGGAACGCGGAAGTTGTTCCAACGATAAGGTGCATAAATTCTGTCACAATAAACTTTCATTAATATTTTTGTTTTCCATCTTTTCTTTTTCGGTCAGACACGTTTCAATTTGTTGTTATTATTTTTTATAGTTTAGAATTGACTTTTCTATTTGAGAGGAGGCAGAAGAAAAATTTGCCGTGTAATTGTTTGTATAAATAATAAATATAGTTGGGCTTGAAATTGGGAGAAAAATGTGAAGAAGCTAAGTAGGCAGCAGTGGCAAAAACGAACAAGTCTAAGAAAAAGGGTTGCGTTAGAAAGAAAGATGATTAGGAACAGCGTCAATGTGGAGAGTGCGCTGAGAGCTAACATATCGAGATCGGAGAGTAGTGGGACAGGTCGGCAAGTGGTGGGACTCTTTGGTGGAACCAAAGAAGATGAGAGAGAAGGGTGGTAGGATCCGAGTCAGGGACCACACACGACGCTCCACGCGTCTACGACTTGGTTACATTGCTTAATTGTAAACGTCCCCGGGGTTCTCAACTCGAGAGGAAATTTTCTTATCACACGAGTGGCTTTTGAATGCACGCAGGAGAATACGTGACGAGGCAATTTCACAAAATTACAAGTTTTACTGAAATTATTCCTATATGCTAATAATAAGATGAAGGTAGAATTTGATAAAAAAATCGTTAGAGAATAAAGTTTGAGAATAACACAAGAATGGCATTTTTTGTTCTAATAATTTTGTTCTTGAATAATTGAATGTTTGTCGACTTTTTTCGCCGGTCTTGCGAAACTTCGAAAAGTTAAGTTAGTCCAATCGGGGGTAAAAAATAGCAAATGACATAAATATACTTTTTCGGTTTCTATAATGTAGAAAACAACGCAAGCTTTGCAACACGCAATGGGTCTATATGGTATAATTATATTCACACCGTCTATGCTATCTTTATTCTTATAGAACTATTATTTCTAACCAGTATAAATTAAAGGTTTCTGCATACAATTTCGTTCTACAACAAAGTGAATTGTTTCATACTTTATGTATTTCTTTGATTACAGGCCTGTAACTTCAGCAAATTTTTTAATATTAATGAAAATTTCCCAGAAAATATAATACAATATTTTTATACTTCTTTAACCCTTCTTTAACCGTCACGACTTATCTATAAATAATGAAGTTGTTAAAGTCCAAGTATTTCTGAATTTCACACATTTTTCATTTTTAATATTCAACCCAGTTCTTTTACGACTGTCGAATTATTGTAAAAATAATTTAATTTCAATTTTTTTTAATTTCAATTTATTTTCAAGTTGACTTCTACAATTTTTGGTGAGAAATTATATAAAACGTTAAAATTAATTTGGCATATAACTGTTTCAGTTTCAACCTAACCTAAAAAAATTTTGGGTATGTACCAACAACTCACCACCAAGTCAGGGTTGAATGAAATTAATTTTTAAAAATAAATTTTCGTTAATTATTGAAGAATCAGTGATGGCAAAATAGTATGTCGACATTCTTGAGCAATTCAAATTGAATACTGTGTCGAGTTCTCTCCCCGGCGGTGCGGATTGAAAGGATGCGCGCTAGAAGTTCCTTATCTGCGAGACATAATTAATTCCATCGATTGTTATCGATTGTCGTGGCGGTTCCAACTAATTAAAGCCAGGATCTCGAACTACTGACTTTCGCTCTCGCGAACTTCGGCCGCTATCTTTCATGAATTTTGCTACTGCCTTCGTCTCTCTTCGACGTAACATTTTCATCCTATCGTTTTCTCTCTTCAGATGTGTTTCCTCAAATCTGTCGACATTCTTTACATTTCAGAACTGCACTTCTGTTTGGAAGCTCTCACATAATTCTTACCAGGTCCCTGTGTTTCCAGGTATAGACAGGACCCCTTTGCAAATCATGATACCTGGTGGTGTAAATCGGAACTTGTGCAACAACGGAATTCCAACAAATTCAAACAAACCAAAACAATTAAAACAGTTTGACGGAACTCAACAGAACAAAAGTTTAAGATCAATCATACTTCCGTTCGTTTTGTCGTAACAAGTTCATGCGAAAGTTCAGCGTGCCAATCGTTCGATATTTTTTCATCCAAAAGTTTTGCTCCCAAGTGACACCCCAAGAAGGGTCTAAAAAACTTGACACTTTGAGACTCGTTAAGCCGTGCAATATAGGTCTGTTCTGCAGAACTTCCGGGAACTACATCCAGTTCACGACATCGGAACCAGACCGTACGTCGCCAGAAGTTACTTAGCTGCTCCGACTGAACATATGTATCTCTTTAAAGATCGCTCATGAATTCAATTTGAAGAGTTTGGCTTGTGACTTTGGAACCCGTGACTTTTGCTATGATTTGGATAATTTTCACATTTGTTGTCAAGCTGATTCTCGTACCGAATCAACAAGTAGGTTTTCAATAAAGCAAAATCAGTTTGAGACGGATCAGCAGGACCGTCGTACCACAGCGTGTGACACCAGCTGCTGTTTACATAATTCTGAATAAAACAAGCCTGTTTATATTAGAATTTATTTTGAGATAATAAGCTGATATGATGGAAGATAAAACGAAATAACAAATTATGTGTTTGATATCAGTTTCAGTCAATGTCTTCGGGGTGGCTAGTATGTAGAGTCCGTGACGGGGCATGACCACCCATGTCGAGTTACTGCGCTCGCATCTATCACGGAGCCACCTTTCCTGTGCTTAAGCCCAATAAAAGCCCGTGAGAGGTTTGCCTATGTCTTTGGATCAAACAAAAAGTCCGTCATTACCGTAAAGGACCTCTGACAGGCTCGTAGCACGCTTCGACATGCAGTTTCAAACTGATTCCCCGTACGTGAGCGAGTGTACGTTGATTGGCATTAGTATCAGTGCTGTTTCATGTTGTCTACTAGTGTTACTATCCAATTGCCGGGGCTTCTTATTTATATTTCAAGACCAAAAAAACTCCACTTTACATAGGAAGATGAAAAACTTTTTTTGCTACGGAATAGTCAAAACAAAATTTCTTTAAATACAATTTGTTGATAGTCTTTTAAATTTTGTTAATTAATCAACTTCGATCATTTCATGCAGTTTGTTTGGTTGAAAATGTTTTTCTTAAAGAAGTTTGTAAATCGATTTAACTTTTTTTTTCCCACTCTGAAACAATTTTGTCAACATGTAAAAACTGAAATTCAAAAGTAAAAAAGATATTTGAAAAATGTTTTCATTCAGACGAAATTCATATTTTATAAATTGTTAATTCCAAATGATATTTACATATTTGATAAAAGTAAAATTCAAAATTTAATTAATAAGTTACCATATAAATAATCAGTGTGAAAATTTTAATTATTTGATGTAATATGTTTTATAAAACTATTATTTATAAGATTTAAAATTTTATGACGTTTTGAAATTAAGAATTTTTAATTTCAACAGTTTTTTTTTATGTTAAATTGCACATTAATTTCCCTTATATTTTTGTTTTGAAACTTTTTTGTCAAAAATGAATATTGAACATCTGAAATAACGTGATGTAGAAAAAAGAAATTGAATTGCTGAATCAAATACAGATCATAATTTATGAATGAATATTTTTACCTATAAATCTGACTACTAGGTGCTTAGTCTCGGCTCAAAGATATCAGTTGATGATCAAATCGACTTCCTGTCTTGTGGTTTTGCTTATAGCAAGTTACTCAAAGCCCATTTTCATTCGCTAATACCCAGTTGATGTGATCTTCCAAGTCTAGGACCAATTAGACCTACACCATAAAACTTCATCTATTCATCTTCTCAAGCAATTCGTTTTGACGACGTAATTGTCTGATCTGTAATAAATTATAGCTTAAGCAATGTTAAAATTTTTCGTTGCAACTTTTTATTACAATTCTGCGAATTCTCGAAACTTTATGATTATAAGTAAACACTGGCATTATTGACATACAGTAGCTCTACAAAATAGTATGCTATTAAGGTTCGGTTTCTCTTTGCCTCCAGCGCTATTCTCATTCAAATATCTTTATGAATATATTACTATTATCGAGCGTGTGGGAGAAACTATTTATTTTCCGTCACCCGACTGTTTCCATCGAACAGTATCTTCATAGGAAATATTCTGACTTTATATACCGAGAGGTTAAGTTTTAAAACGCAAGTTTCATGTCTTTTCATCGAAAGGAACAATAAAATTGATGCAAGTGAACAAAACAAACAAACAATTAGTCGAAGAATTTTGCCAACGAGGAAGCCAAGGAGTAGCTGGTACACTTATGATTTATACGAGTGAAATAATACGTTTCCGACCAGAATATACAGTTCATTGTGAGCAAAAAGCCCACAATTACCCAACATAATCGTACATTTTCATTTCAAAACAATTCCAGCTGTCATATCGTTAGAAAAAGTACCGGGGGGCTGAGCAAATAAAAAAAAATCGTGTAGTCGCATTTCTGAAATGCATTTTTCGAACCGGTCAAAGCCAGTACCGACGGACTGCCGCCAAATACTGCAGTGACATCGTCCCACAGAATTCTGAGCTATGGAACCCGAGGATTCCGTCGAGCCTGCGCCTGAGAGTGTATGCGTGCTATGGCACGGACCCCTGTTGGGTGGTCCCATTTCGCTGACGCGTTCTCTACACCCATCTCTCGCGATATACCTTCTCAGCTCTTCTGCTAAAGATCTTATTAAATATTGCAACAACTTCGTTTCGTTCCGACTGCCGCGAATAGCGTGTCTTATCTGCGGAATGCGCAAATCCGATTTGAATAATGATCGCAATAACGTTATTGAATGTGTATCAGATTATTCCAAATAACGACCCGGGCCCTCATGCGTGCCAAATTAATTTCATATTCATCTGCTAATCGAACTTTCAGTCATTGTCTTTTTCTTAACAGTTCCCCATGCTTGCTTTCAGTCACGCTACCTGCTGAAAACAATCGCAACTAGATCAACGATGGAATTGCAACATTTTTTGTTTGCATGCCACCTGGTGGGGAGAATCACAACCAAGCTGATTGTTAAATGAGAAACAATTTTGTGGTTGTCATTTTCGAAATTGTGCCTGATGATGTACATTGAATATAAATAGTTTCATAACTATGTGAGGTTATTTTTTAAAGCGCGCCATCTTCAGGTGGTAATTAAAATTAATTAACAGTAAAATGAAATTTTTAACATGTTCACTTTTAAGTAATTCACCTGGTGGTGTAAAATGAAACGAAAAAATCTTTTTGGTATTTTTTTAAATTGCGACACCTATTGGTGTAGATTAACATCATTGAGAAACTGTGTGTTTACATTGTTAAAATTTGAAAAAGCATAACGTATGATATTTTTTAATTACATTTTTTTGAAATTTAACGAAAATAGAGTCATGGAAAATATATAATAAAAATATTACCCATATATTGTCGCAAATAAGGTAAACGTACCTAATATATAGTGTACCTATTTGTGCTATTTTATGTTTAAAATATATTTTGAATTTATATTCAAATTTTGGAGACTGTGCAAACATTTTATTGAAATTAATGGAAATCTATCACTTAATCTTCGAACATTTCAAAAGATTTAATAATTATCCAAAGTAAAAATCAATTTTATAACAAACTTAACACAAATAGGTACACTGTATATAACCGTATTAGGTACGTTATCTAATATATAGCCTACCTTATATATTTTTTTGAAACTAAAATATATTTTGTTTGTCTATGATAATAAAATTTAGTAAGTCTGAAAAATATATCTTTATAAATATTTCCCTAACGGCATAAAATTAACCTAAAAATAATTATCAACATTACAAAGTTTTTTAAACTACGTCACCTGGTGGTACAACTAAAAACCAAAAGCAAAGTTTAATGCACACACAAACAAATGAATTATAATAAAAAAAAAACTAACATACCTGACATTTTTACATTCCATCCACTCCATTATCTTTACTTCTTTATTTTCCCCAAAGAAAACAAACATTTATGTTCACACTATGTCGTTACTTTTTTTCACGCGAAATCATTTCGGATCGTAAATACTGTTAGATATCTAAGTACGATCATCGTTCAAGCGTTGCTTCGATTTCGCGTGCGCTAATAATTGACCGCGTAATCTCATGTCAGGTGGAGTTGAACACGCGATCCCGGTGTGTCACGCTTTAAAGAGACTTCCAGTCGTATATTCGAGGGCTCCTGTTCGGCCGTCTGCGGGGCATGAAAATCGTTTCCAGGAACTCGCGGCGGATCTCTCCTTCGGCAACGAGCGAAAAAAAAGGTTAACGTAAAAAAGGGTCGTGCGCGACGTTACAGTAACGTCCGTGGCTTTTTGTGCCCATTTCACGCAAAAGTGCCGGCCGTTCCTCGGATGACACCCGAACGCTTTTATTACCCCATAATCGGTACTTCAAGGCGCTTGGCAGCGATAACGCGGCGCCTTGAAAGAAGCCGAATAATTCCCCAGGGATCTCAAATTTATTAATGAACTGTTTTTCTTTCAATTTTTTGTTTGTTCTCACTGTCTTCGACGCATTTGAAAAATTCTTAGCACCAAAGACTAATTTTCTTTTTCGGGGACAAATCGTCTCGCAAGTATACAACCGGCTTGACTTTGATGCATGACATCGTACTTTTTTAGCGAACGTCTATTTTTGCGCCGATAAAGCGTATATGAAATGTGCTGAATTCTCCGTTTAAACGTATACGCTGAGACTAGTGTTCCGGCATCACGAACTCGATAATGGGGTTACGTGTGCTAACCAATATGCCTTAACGCTCCGCACTATCGCGCTCTAATAGCTACAAAGATATATTATACAGTGAGAGCCTCATAAACAATAACATGTAGTTGTTTGAGAAATCTTCGTGACTGCATTTTTACGTCATATATCTCCTCGAAGCGTGTAGAAGAAAAATCATTCAAACACAATGTTCGAGATATTCGTTTATAACTCGCGGTTGCGAAACTGCAAATTGATTTGAAAAGCCGACGAGGGACGAGGGGGAAAAATAAATTAAAACATCACCTCAGTAATTAGAGAACAATTATACCGCTGCGAATATATGCGAGGCACATTTTGCCCCTTCCCTCTTCCCCGAGGGTTTGAAATATCAGTTTTCGTGAAAGTTAATCCGTGTGACGGGGTGTGATAAAGGTGTCCGATAAGAGAAATAAGTGGTCATGTGTTGTTGCTAATTGCGATTTCGACATTGCAAACAAGATTAGAGAGAAAAGAGCCCCGGTCAGCGACAATAACGTGCGGCAGTTTCTTTTCGTGAACTGCGTGACTCCGCGGCTGGCTCATGAACCGTAACTCGCAAAGCAGCGATAAATCTGAATCGCCGCGTTTTTTTTACCTCGCGCAAATAATAATCGCTATAAATAATCCGCGGAATCGCCTCGACTATCACATTCCACGCCCTATCGCCTGGTTGGTCTTTGCGCTCAACTTATATTTTCAATGTCCCCCTTTCAATATGCTCGTTTTAATTAAGTCCAGACATTGTCAGGCCAATGAAAATGTTTTATACATTGTTGAACACTAAATTTTCAACATACATCCACTACTAAACTACGAAAATTATACTTTTTGCAATACTTTTTTAACGTTTTTAATTAAAACTAAAAAGGGAAAGTGCACCAGTTATCGATATTTTAATGAATGCATTTGTTTAAACAAAAATAGTGCAAGAAATAAATTTCCAGCGAAACGGTTTAAAATAAATAACAGTCGAACATTTTTCCTATCCCATTGGAGTTCGAAAAACCACAAAATGCATAAAAAGTGACTAAAAAACATTCCCTGTTTTTCAAACCGTTTAACCTTTTTTTCTCTAGAACGTTATATGTTTTGTAGTGAATAAGAAAAGTTTATTTATATATATATCAGTTCATTTTTTATCACAATGAAACATTTTCATATAAATGTTTCACATTCAATAGCTATACAGTTTATATAAAAACATAAATGTCAATGACTGGTGCATTTACCTCACCGAAAGTTATGCAATATTCTTTCACTGGAAAACCAAATGTCTTAACTCATTTCACCTTGTCTTTATACAAATGCATAACACAATTTCACAAACGTTTAAAATAATTCATTTTTGATAACAAAACAATTGAGGCAAATATTGAAATGAAGAGAAATCAAAAGTGATGAATGGCAGGCGAAGTGTAAATAATCGAAATCTCTAATCAAACTCAACACTGTTATCAATATTCGATTAGAAATGAAATATCGTTCGAGTTTCTATAAACCCGGGCAGTTTCTCATAAACAGTGAGCAAATTGGCCGAAATTTATCCTGGCCGATTAGATCTCTTATCTCAATCTGTGACCATAATGCGTGGGCCGAAATTTTCTCCCCGACGGTAATAAATGACTCGTAATACCCCATTAGTTTGGAAATATGTTTGGTTTTGAATTTTGATCGCACTTGACGACGTCGAAATGAAAATACTTGCGTCGAGAGCGGGGAACAATAAGCGGTTGCAGCGTGCACTTTATCAATAACTCTCGCAGCTCATTCCGCATTCACCCTAAACGCAGAGGGAAACTCGAGTCATGCACTTTATCGCCTGTTTCAATTCATTGGTGCGGTTATTTAATCAAGCATCTCCCGACTGGTGGATCGACGGTGTGTAAGGGGTGTGAACCCTCTTCCGTCGAGGGACGCGCGGCGTTTTCACCCACAGAATCCGATCCTATAAGACTCGTTTAACACTCAAAGCTCCATAAAAGTTTTCGCAATCCTCGAATAACACGGGGTTCCATGTTTTAACAACGCACTGATATTTCCGCAACATTACTTTTTGATTTTAATTCGTGATATTTTTTTACACGTTTACAGCCCCTGATTTTTTATTATCACGATAATTATATCACGTAAAATCATAAGCCATAAAAATACACCATAAAAAAACTGGTGCAAATATAAATTTCATCATTTTTTTTTTCCAAATGAAAAGATTCTAATGTTATGTAATAATTTTGAAATTGAAACTTGATTTTTTAAATAATATGGAATTTTAAAATTTTTTATGGTTGTTTTTGAAGAGTTGAATAGAAAAACGAGATTTTTGTTTGGACTTGATATATTAAAGTTGGAGTTTTTTTCGAAAGCGTTTGAGTGTTTGTTTTGTCAAAGCTGAAATAAAGATTTGTCAAATATTTTATGTCTCAATGACAAGAACTGAACACCAAAACGGTCTATCAAGATTCGACATGCGAGGAGCGTTTGCAAATTGGCAAGATAGGGTGACGCGAGCGACAGCGAGGGGTTGAAAATTCTTTCGATTTTCAATGTCCCCTGATCCATGATAGCAGATTCGTCACGCAGTCCTTCGCCGCTCAAAAATCCGACTTGATTAAATTTTTGATCAAATTACTTCGAGTTAAATAAACAACCCGTCGACTTTCGCCCTGTCTAAGTAACAATCGCCCCGCTCAGTTCTTAAACGTCGCCCTTCTTTTCTCGCTACCGAAGAAAATTCCGCGCATTCATTCACGCAACGCACCCAAGTCGCTACCGTAACAATTTTTTTATCCCGCTCGACCTTAAAAGTTTCATCCAAATAAAAGTGAAATAGCATTCGAAAACATTCGGACAAGTTTTTTTTTTTACCCCAGAGAGAAAAAGAAGTTCATTCTTGCTAATTACTTATTTAATTTCTCCAGCATTTCATATCGCTTGATTAAATTTTTCTACCCCCTTTGTTGCAAAAAATAATTAAATAATTATTCAGAAAGTGAAATACAAGGTAGGAGAGGAAAAATAAAAAAGGAAATTGTAAAATGTACATTTTATATAGTTCAGCTGTTTATTTAGTTGGTTCGGTCGGACCAGTCAGAATTATTTCAAACTATTAAACACACCGATTCAAAGGTCCGATAACTATCAGCGTTTGTTGGTGACGAAAATAAAAAAGGGGGCGCGAGGGTAGTTTTTATCGCAAGTCATCACCTCGGCTTTTGTAATTGTTCGCAACTATTTCAATCAAGGGCTTTTTCGTAGAGGCGAAAGATCAGGAAAAAGGGGTCTGCTAAGAGGGCGTCTCGGGGCAAAAAAGAATTAGCATGCAATTGGAGAAGCGGAAAAAAATGCAACGAGCGTATCCATCTTAACACCGAAAAAGAAAGGTCGCGGCGGCAGGGGCGGCAACTTGCTTACCAAGAGTCGTATTCTTTTAATTGCCGGACTCTCCGTCGAAACGTTTCCCTTTTAATTGCATACCCAGGCTTGACATTCCGGAATCGTTCTCTCAAAGAATTTAATTACGAGTCAGCGTCGCTTGGTACCTAAGCTACCGGTCATTCTAGACCGTTATACAGTTGTGCGCTGACTTCAAATGGATGCAACATAAAGCTTTATTAGGTCGTCAGGCGACATGACTGACTGCTGGGATTTGTTACTTTTCTAAAAAGGCATCAAAAATGTCATGTAAAGTGATCATAAAAATCGCGCCTAATTACCGCACGGGGATAATTGTTTCCTCGTTCAATTTCGTTCGACTTATTTTTGGCATTGCTACAGTTACATGCGCCGTTCGAAGAAACGCACATATTTCGTTCCCGTTTTGTTCCCGAGTCTTGTTTACCCGCGCCAATATGTTACGTAACTTTTTTGCAAACTGAATCCGAAGTAGTACTGTCTGAGTACCGCCAGACTATTGAATTTCATTATTTTTGTCTCGTCGAATAATAACATTTTCTTTCTATGTACCTGTGAAAGTTTCTTTTCGTGTCCTGCAGTTGAGATTAATAGGGTTGTTATTTTGTTTGGTTCAAAATTTCTCTTGATTTTGATGGTGGCCAACTGATAAGTAGGCTGATGATTTTAGAATAATTCTGATGAGACACCTGAAAAACAATTCAAAATGCACTCGTTAAAATATCTCACAACATATATTATAATAGTTAATTGAAATTTCACATTCTGATTATTGGTTCCAATTATTTTTTGATTTGTCTTATATATATACAAATTTTGAAATAATTATTTTTCAAATTTGTTAACATAACAATTATTTATATACAAATGAATTTCAGTATTGAATGTTATGAATATTAAAAAAATAAATCATTGTTGAAAATATTACAAATTGCCATAAAAAAATGTGGTGTAAGTTGTAATAATTTTTATTACAATTTGTATAATTTTTACTGAAAGGGTTTCACAATATTGGAAGACAGAATCTATTTTTGATCAAAATGATTAAACTGATTAGTCAAAAAAATACCAAAAAAATTGTAATAATTCATATTTAATGTTTCGTCATTATCATAAAATAGTTTTTCAATTTCTACCAAAAAGTTTGATAATTTTTTTTAAAAAAATGATTTCTGTCCCTCACTTATAAAACAATTTGGTACAAATTATACACCGAATTAAACTTTTCTCTCCGTGTAAAACTCAAGTGAGAACAAGTTAGTCGCTATTTTTTTAATCAAATCAATTTAGAATTCATTTTGTCAATAAATTTTAAAATTTATCAATTATTTCAAATGAAACATATAGGTTTCATTTAAAGTTTCATTTCATCATAGTTGGAAATTATTCAAATTCAAATTCATTAGATAAAAATATAACATTCACTTTTAATTTCATCTCAGTTATTTGTGAACCTAAAAATGTTTAAAATTAAAGTTATTAATTGAAAAACGATATTAGAAAATTTCAAATTTCACTTGCTGAAATGAAATTGCTGAAATTGTCAATAAAATGAAGAGCAATGAAAAAATTGACTTAATCAGTCAAACAAGCTCCACTAATACACCTGAACAAATGATAGTAATTCAAATTTGAGTTTTGAGACTAAATTACAAAAATGGATCTCTCGGAAAAAAAAAAAAAAATGTGCGGGACAACCGCGCACATCTGCATTGCGGTGCCCGAGGGGGCATCTCGCGGATCAGTTTGCGAGCATTATTGTGCGTGGATAAATGGTTTACGGAATAGGATAATGCGATGCAATGGTGAAACAACCGGCGGAGCAATCGCTCACTGATTTGGTCGGATCCATAAGGATGCATATAACGCGGGGCATTAATGAGCCATTCCTCTGGCCCTTTACGTGTATACAGTTCGGCCTCTCTTTCTATCACCGTCGCGAGCCCATTAACGATCGCCGGCCCCGCTCTTTTCTTCGTCTTCATTTCTCTCAGCCAGGGACTCGCGCGATCGCGTTGGGTGGTCTCGCCACTCTCCTGCACGGTCCCATATAAACGAAACGCGCACGCGCGTTCGCCTTCGCCTCTCTCGTACATGTGCACATTTGTTCCACACACAAGTAACGCGAAATGCAGCCTCGTGCGTTCGCGCAGCATTTCGACAGCGCGTTACGCGATACGGATAACGCACCGTGAAATTCAAATCGTTCAAAGTACTGAAGACCTTTTGAATTTCGTTTACCGTTTTTGTTTTCCTCCTCGGCTTCTTATTTCTCCGAGGACGAATTGTTTCCCATTCCGATGCATGCTTTTGTAATAAATGGGTCAGTTGAGATATACGCGCACGATTTATTGTGATCGATTTTTTATCTACTTTGATCGCTTGATGGATCTGCTTTTTTTCAGGTATACACAAAACTGTCACTAAAATTTCGGTAGCCCTCGAAGTTTGGAAATATTCAAATTTCGTCTTCTCCGTAAGATGAATTGGCTTGTTTTCGAGGTTGATTCAGTTATGAGGTGTCGTAATAATGACAAATTTATATCCACCGGAGGAAATCTTTCAAAAAATGGATCAAGAATTTTCGTGTTCAACATACTAATGCGGTCTCGATATGAAAATTTAATGGACATATTTTGTAGAGTCGAGGTTTCATTGTTTTACATAAATGCACGGTATCGTCACATTTTATAGGTCGCTTTTCAGTGAGAGAGAAAAAAAAGTTTGTACGAACGTGGTGCATGTCGAATTGTGTACCTGAGGCAGGTGTGATGACCATATTAATGTCGATGAATCAACAGCACTCGATTCGAGTATGGCAATAAATTGAAATTCATATATTAAAAAATGTGAAACCACTTCCTTTTATTATTATTATTTTTTTTCTCAATTTTAACCAATTTTCAACTTGCACTCAATAATTATAAGTTTTTAGGTGTAACTTTTTAAAACAGTCAGATATTTTCATATAATTTTTGCTTATTCATCTCCTGATATTAACACGTATATAACTAATATTTTTAAAACGTTACCAAATTGTTTCTAAGCTAATTTTTTTTTAATTAGAAAGATAAAAAAATGATTATATATATAAGATAAATAATTTGTCAATAGTTTGAAATCAAACATCTCAAATTTGAGTTTTTGACATTTTTTTCACGCTTTGCCAAATTATTTATAGTGAAAAATATAAATGGTTCAGTTTCAACAAAATTTTGAATTAAAAAAAAATTTTTCACCTGCGAATTTGTATAAAATAATTTTAAAAGAGGTACTAGAACATTAATTAAACAAACATACTACAAACAATATTACAAAATTAGTCATAAAATATATATAAAAATAAATATATATAATTTATTATTTAAAAAACACAGTTTTTACTATAGTATAGTACGTGTCCCACCTTAAAATTTTAGATTTTCAAATTTACACACTTATAAAAATGTGGTATGAAAATTCACTACTATAAGTGAAAAAGTAATTAGTTTTCTTCTTAAACATATAGTAAAATGACTTTGGGAGGTGAAAAATTTTTGTCTGACCTCAGTTGTGAGTTTCGACCAATTACTATACTCTGCGTTTTGTGTGCTAAACTGATCGGTGTACTGTTGGATTGGCAAAGAGGGCAAACAAAGTTAAACGCGGGAGAAATAAAAGATACGACGAAAAAACTAGAATAAAGGAACGCAAAAGGAGGATCGGTGGTGGAACATACGGCGCGAGGTGATCGCAACAGACCGGATTTACTTGGTCGCTAGATTTTCATCACGCCGGTCGTGTAGCGCTTTTAACCCGAGTATTTGAGCTCGTTAGGATAACGAGGATCTAATATCGCGTTCACGGCCTGGCCAATTACACGTTGCGGCTAGCGCGAACGTCTTTCGGCAACGATAACGGGGGGACCTCCTCGATAAAGCGCAGCCCGAGTCAGAGAGCACACGCGCCGCGTCGTGTTCCGTGTGATCTATGACGAAACATCTGCCACAGATCATAAGCGACACATTTACGTTCGGCTAATTGTACAGCCCGGCTTGCGGATTCGATCTCTCGGAAATCTGCTGCTATATTCATCTGCCCATTTTTCTCGCCCGGTTCGTCTTCTTTGAGACACATCAAAAACCCGCCCGCTATAATTTGCACTCGACCTTTTTTTTACCGTTTCAAAGGAACTAGATAAATTAACCAAATTTATGTCCTAATGAATTTTCGCACTTATATAAAAAAAATTAAAAGAAAAACAACCTTAAAACAAGTAAAATTATATTATTGTTTCATTGTTTCCACTGAAATAATTTTTTCACTTGATTGTAACTGATGGTTTTAATTAACAACATTATTTTTATATGTCTTTATTACAAAATTATTTATGTTCTAGTAAAATTATTTGATAAGAATTAATTTTTTTTTTTTGGAATATGAAATGTAATTTTTGCCATCAATTATTTAAAGGTTTGTGATGTTTTTTTGTTTCGTAAAATTAAACGTGACAAGAAAAAATTTGTCAGGTCCACATAATAGCACGAAAATATACGCCAGATCTGCGCACGGACGAACGACGAATCCGTTTGCTGAAATGGCGTTAAGCGTTGGAGCGACATGCTTCGGAGCGCTTTTCACCAAACATATTTGCAACACAGACGTCGAGGATCGTTTACGACCCAAATTTAAAGTGACTTGTGGAGTGGTTTATGCAGCGCTTATTTGACAAAAGATATGAGAGTTGATTTGAGACTAATTGGAAACATCGTGTAGTGCCGCGTTGATAAAGGGAGGAACATAAATTGTGCAAATATTATGTGCGATGTTTCGATAAAAGCCTGCCGCGTTCAAATTGCGTCCCAAAAATCTCCTGGTCAATTTTGTTAACGTCAAAAAAATTCAAATCATTTTTTATTTTAATAATTTTTTTATATTCATCAAAACAATGATGTCACTCACTTTTTAAATATGTCTCCAGTAATTCTTTTCTCTTTTTAAATATTATAAATAAAAATACATACTTTGATTTCATCATTTCAAAATATTGAAATTAAATTATCAATTAATTTCAAATGTTTCATTTAATTCATTTTTGAAATTGTTTTCATTAATTCAACTTTGAATTAAGTATACTTTACTCCAAATTATTATTTCACTTAAATTTAATATTTTCTACTAAATTCAAGTATAATATATTTAATTAATTTCTAACTTTTACTTCTAGGTTTCCAATCAAAAATT